>JAJOOI010005243.1:0-38291 GCA_029582585.1 Solanum bukasovii
AACCACTAGTCAACTAAACAACTTACCTTGACTCAATTTCGAAATCTATCAACTTCACCAATCTATCCTAGTTTTCATGCCCTCACAAGAAACAAATGGGCCCCAAATGCACACACACCTATTCACAAGACAAGGGACAAAAGCATCAAAATCTCAAACTCACAAGGAACATCTCATGTATACAAGTGTCACACCATAAGCTTGCACATATTTTCAATCAACACTGATTCAAACTCATTTGGTTAGAGATCTCAAAAGACTTTGTTAAGATTGTAATGTAGGCTTAGGGAAGGTAAGGATATCATTTAGGTACAAGTGACTACACCCTCCTTGAAAACTACAGAACAACTCATTATTTTCCAACTTTTCCACTTTTATTCACTTTTCAAACCAATGCACTTTTCATAATTTTCATCTTTCTTTTCTCATTCCCACAATAGATGCCCCACATGCAACCATTTTCAACTTTTGGAGGATTCAAATCTCATTTATTCACTTTCTTTCCTTCTTTTTCAAAACTATTTCCTTCTTTAAGACATTTTCCTCCATTCTTCAATCTTTTTTTTATCAAGCCCTCATGTGGTAGGCATCCCTCTATGAGCCCCCAACATAGGCTTTTAGCCTCAACTTTCACAACTTCAAGTTCAAGGAGGGAAGGATTCAAAACAATATTACTTTTTTCAAAAAGGATAAGCCTTGGAATGAGGTTACCAATTAAAATGATTAGTCTCAAAGGGGACAACTAAGGATATATTTAGTGTAAAGGTGGGGTTTCTAGTTCAAGTAGACTTCAAGAACAATCACAAAAAGCCTAAGATCATTTCTCCAACCAAACTCAATCAAGACCAACATCGCAAGACCAACCAGGCAAGTTATAGCTAACAAAAGTGAACACAAGGAATTATTTTCAACAACTCACCCCAAATGCCATGCAAACTATTCAAGATGGATCAGTTTCACTTCCTAATCAAGAACAAAGGTTAACATTAACCACCTATAAAGTATGTAGTCACAAAAAGAGTCAAAACATTGTCCCAAATTCATTCACTTCAAGAAATTTCTTTTCATACATTTTTTGGAGGAGTGCTCATTTACGATTCACAAGGCTTGACTAAGTTTATTACTACCAAACAAGTCAACCTCACATCAAAGCACCAACCAGGAAAACAACACCTAACAAAACGATGGTTTCCCTTATGAATGACGTCACTCAATCAATCATAAGGCAAAATCATGCCTTTTGTCTAGTTTTAACTAGGGCTACTCCAATCTCACAAGCTATGGGTACTCAAACTTCTCCTTCTCCAAGGCATACAAGAAGAAAACACCACTATGATGATTTAGTATCACAAAAAGAAACTAACAAAAGAAATGCCAAAAGATAATAAAAATGATCAATTCACACAATATAAACAAAATCCGGACAAGGGCAATCAAAAACACCAATCCAGAATATCAATCCAAAACATCAATAAAACAATAAAAACAACCCAAAGGGGAGCACCATCGACTAAAAATGGTAATCCCTAGGCTACCGCAATCCTCCTCACTCTCAGTGGCCTCGCTGTCATCAGCTCCCTCATCATCAGACAATGCAGTAGGTTCATCTCCAACCTCTTCCTGCCTAGACGTCGGGAGTGGTTCATTTGCCTTCAACACATTCCAAAGTCCTTTAACTCCTTTCCACATCCGTTTGAAGAATTTCTCCCTAATCTTCTCTCGCTTTTACATTTTGCTATGTGAGATACTTAACTCGCCGTGCGACTTGGCCAAACGGGTGTATGCCTTCCCCAAAATGTCAAGCTCAGCTTTCTACGTCCTTTAATCTCTCAAGTAGGCATCAAGCTCATGTTGTGTCACATATGATACATGCCCATAAGATGAATCACCCGTCCCTTGAGGTAGCTTCATTAGTATCTCTTTCACCTTTTTAAACTCACTAGCCAAATATTCAAATGTCCACAGGAGAATCCTCCTCCACTTGCACAAATTTCCCCAAATCAATCTTCTTGTTCTTGCTTTTGACCATAGTGCCTTCACCTTGCACCATAAGAGGAAATATTTGATATTTTGGTCCCACCCTAGTATCAGCCGGGTACACTTCAACTTCAGCCCAACTGCACAACTCCATGAACAAAGTATGTACAATGAGGGATAGGTAGTCATGGAGTTGAAACTCCCGGAACTCATTCACTATCAAGTGGTCCACATTTAAAGGTATGGCATCAAGTACACAATACACAATATGTGCCCTCAACCCCGAAATTTTCCTAATGTTCCCACTTGAGGAGATTTGACTGCACACAATTCACATCCATGTTCTTGCTTTGGCCGTCAGATCAGAGAATAGAATTCCAACTATTGTAAAAGACCATGGAATATATTTTTGCAGACATAGCTTTGATGCTATCCAAGCTCCTAGCTCACAATACTTTGCCTTGAAGGCCTCAATGTCGTGATCTAGCAACACATGTAATGCAGTGAATGCTTCTAGCCCATAATCAACGACTTTGCCTCAACTAATGATCAACTTTGTTGATATGTCAGTTTCCATGAGGTTGGCATCGAATTCCCTCACTCATTACTCATTTTCCTTGCATGGTTTAGTAGCGAAGCAAATCGATCCGGAGTTTTCAATTTTTTGGTAGAAATTTGGATGCATCGGGGCCACCTTATCAATTGCAATGCCTCTTTCAAGGAGCAATTTCTTTCTGATCAGATCAACATAGTAGATATATATATATATATATATATATATATATATATTAAAGCATGAACTTCTAACTTGAATATTAAATTACTATAATATCTCTAAGTTAGGCTGTGACTTTTTCGATGAGTTATGACTTTTCCGATAAGTTGTAACTTTTTCCGAAGGGTTGTGATTTTTCAATGAGTTGTGACTTTTCCAAAGAGTTGTTACTTTTTCAATAAGTTGTTACTTTTCCAAAGGGTTATGACTTCTCGGAAAGGTCATGACTTTTCATATAAGACACAAGAAACACTTGTTCATACTACCCTTTGTTGACTATAAATAGAGGGGCTTCCTCTCATTTTTCAACAACAACTTTTTTTAATCTTCTACTCTTCTTTTTCTTGCATTTTAAAAAGTTTCGTGTGGTTTATTGTCGTTGAGTGAGTTCGAAGTTTAGCTGAATATCACGTACTAGTATTCTGATGAGGTAAATTGTTCTATCTTAAGAGGGTACATTCCATAACCTCGAGTACTTGAGAAAAATAATTTTGATGATATAATAATTATTTTTTTGCTTAATATATAGATTAGTATGTAATGTTCAATATATGAAGTTAACATGATGTAGTCTAAATTTATTTATTTATTTTAACAATTTCTCTTCTGATGTAAATATATGCTTCTAAACATATTTTTCCAAAATTATTTAACTTCTCGAGAGTTAGAGAATTGTCAGAATTTGTTTTTTGACGCTCAAGACAAAAGAATGACTTTATTTATCGATGAAACTTGTGTGATTTAGAATGTTAGGAAGTTTTCGTTAAAAGAGTTATTACTATATAAATATTGCCCTTTTGTTTTACTTATTTACTATTTTTTAATATCTAAGTATTTTAGACGAAGAAAATTTCATATTACTTTTAATAACGCCATACTTTAAATTAAAGTATT
This sequence comes from Solanum bukasovii, assembly GCA_029582585.1. Classification (NCBI taxonomy): domain Eukaryota; kingdom Viridiplantae; phylum Streptophyta; class Magnoliopsida; order Solanales; family Solanaceae; genus Solanum; species Solanum bukasovii. Next base: position 3,647 of record JAJOOI010005243.1, read on the forward strand.
ATATATGTCACGAATGTATTATCAATTTAACAAGATCTTCTAACTTCAAAATATATTATTTTAAATTGTTCTGAGTTCTTTTTAAAGAAAAAAAAACTCACAACAAATGTGAAAATATGTCAATCTGTATGAATCGTTTAAAAGTTATCATTTGCATAATACATTTTATATTCAGTGATATGGATTAAACATTTTCATTTTGTCCCTACACTAAATTAAAATCTGATTACTATAAAAAAAAGTATAGTAACAGTAATTAAAAGTCAATTTATTTATTTATGTAAGAATAAAATTTATTAGAAATAGAGCTATTGCACATTAATAATTTAGTTATAACATTATAAATTCTCTTAGTTATTACTAATTATTGTAAAGGTTATTCACACTCTTCAACATTCATTAGTTATAATATTATGAATTCTCATAGTTATTACATTGATTATTTCTATCTTTTATCTTTTCTTACATTAACTTTTGACTAATAATTTTTCATATTATTATACCACCCCTATATATGTGATAACATGTTGTTGTTATTTTTCCTTAGATGAATCATTCATGGTTGAATAAATTGAAAATCGTTTACAAGTGTATGAACTATATATCTTTGTTGGGTATGATTTCACAAATAGAATATACTCTTTAATTTTAATTTTTAGTTTTTCCTGTAAAAAAAAAAAAGAAATCTTTCTCAGTTAACTATGGACTGTCAGATAACTATCTTTTATTTATGTTCACAGCCAATCGAGAAGTCATATATGAGAGCCAAGAAGAAGAACACCATCTATTATGTTATAACTTATAAAATTAAAAAATAATATATAAAAATTAGTTCTAAAAAATAATATATAGTTGTTCTCTTCACATTTTCATATGACATCTGAACAATTTAACGTGGAATTCACATGCAAAGAACAACTGCTTAGATGACAAGAAAAATACACAAAAAATATCGTTGTGCCATTCATGACTTGTAGAAATCTGAAAATCACAATAACATGAAAGAATAAGAAACATGTGTTAAAATTCGTTTCTATTGGTAGAAGTCAAAGAAAAGCGTTAGAAACAAATCCGACCAAAAGTAGGTCTACTAAAAAATTGAACTATGACAAAAATAGGCTTTAGCTCTCGCAAAAGTGGACCATGTTTGCTTAAGCTTACATTACAAAAGCGACCATGAGGCCGCTTGTGTGGAAATAGCAAAAGTGAAGAGAGGTCTCTAAGCGAAGATATCTTTTGTGTTAGCGGGGTCACTTTCGCGACCAGTCACCTCCTCTGCATGAACAACCAAAATTTTAACACAATTTTCGAACAAAAATCCATTTCCAAGGGTTCAATTCCAACAATGATCAAAGAAACAATCCGAAAACTCAGCCAATTCACAACAAAAAAAATTCAAATTAATTTTGAGTTCCCAATAAACATTTTATCAAACACATGGTGGATAAACTATTTCTTCATCAATTAATCATGAAATCGGTACTTAACACTTCTCCAAATACAATAAATCAACCCACACAAATGCAATCAACAAAAATCAAGCAAGATTTGGCCATGTCACACAAAAATTTAACCCTCCAAGTGGAGAAATTTTCACCCAAACAATACCCCAAAATTTCAACAAAGCAAAAGGAATTCAAGAAATTTTTTACCCTTTTAAGAGAGCAAAAGTGAGAGAAACATACCGGATTGTGCTTTCACAATGAAGAACAGGAGTTTTGGAACCAAATTTGAAATAGACGAGGAATGTCAAAGGGATAACCTTTTTATTTTTTGTCTTTCTAACCGTTTTTTTTTTTTTTAAGTTTTTTTTTTTTTTTTGAACTAAAATTATTTTTTACAAAAATAGTCTTGTCAACGACCCAGACCAAACAAAATAAAATCCAGAACATAACAAAAAATAAGAAGAAAAATCAAACTAAGAAAATGTAGGTGGTCTTCATGGAGGATAGATCCAACTGGAAGAGAAGTGTAGAAGCCCATCGGAGCGCTTCTCCTTGCGCTTCGATATTCTTCGTCATCAATGATTTACACCATTAAAGCATCTTATTCCTCAATGAAGACGTGTTATTCAATCATAACCCACTTCTCAATGTTCATTTCCATCTAGCCATTAAACTCCGATCTGTACAAGGTGAACAGAAATGATGCTTTTACTAACTAGATCAGTTTTAGAAGACTTGACATGGCTCTCTTGTTCACTAGCTAAGTGTTCATTCCAACTTCCTTAATTGCCCTTTGCTATTCCATATTCAGAGCTTAATGGATTGAATCTCAATTGAGATTGATACCACCATCCGAGCTCCAAATTTGAGACAACAACGACAATTATAAACTACTAATAGCTACAACTTTACAGATTACGCCACAGCTTATTACGGAGCCAACGATGAGCACCCTTCTTCCAATCCTATGTCCTGATGTGGTATCCCTGAACACCTCAAAGCTCTCACCAGGTGCGAATACTCACGTCAATTGAACTTACTTCAAACTATAGGAATGAATGAAGAATGCCAGATTATTAACTCGTAATTGCTATTTGTGTAAGACTCCTGCCAAAAAGTTGTTAACTGTTAGGAATGCTACTTCTGATATACGGTGTGCTTATTTTGTCCATGTTTAATATTGTTTTGGCTTCACTTGGAATGTCATGATATTGATTGAATTGAAAATCACCTGCAAAATGAAAAACCAAATTAGCAAAATAATCCGCAAGAGTATTTCCTTCCCTGAGGGAATGTTGGACTCTTGTTGATAAACCCCTCCTCAACCCATTAATCATGTTCACCTCCAACGCCACACTCCACGGAGTGTCCCAGCTCCCTTCCAAGATCTGAACCATAGCCATAGAGTCTGATTCTATAATAACATGTTTAATCATATTGTCCTTACAAAACACTAATCCTTCCCTAATAGCCCTAGCTTCGGCAACCAGATTTGTAGAATCTTGTATTTTGAATCCTTTAGCAACAATCAAGTTACCTAGATGATTCCTTATGCAGAAAGCTGCTGAACTAGGTCCAGGATTACCTCTAGAAGCTCCATCTGTGTTACATTTCAACCAATTAATAGGGGGAGACAACCATCTCACAATTCTGAAACTATAGTTAGGACTATAGCCTTCTAGAGCTTCAACAATTTGCAACCAACTAGTGCTATCACACACCATCTTGAATCTGGTCTTCATCACCATTAATATAGTTGCATTAATTTCCAAAATAGTCTTCCCAATTGAGTAAGATCCACCATGAAGAATGGTATTTCTTTTTTTCCATAAGAACCACAAAATAATCAAAGGCACTATCTGAAACACCACCTTAATTCTAGAATTCCCATCTGTCTCCCACCATTTCCTTATACATTGCTTCAAATTTAGCATTGTTCCTAAAATACTAGCTGCTCTGGCATAATGATTCCAGATTACAGTAGCTATTTCTCCCTTTAAAAAAAGATGTTCTATTGTCTCTACCTCGGGGATAGAACAACATTTGTAAAACCGAGAAATAAGAGGATTCCAAGTATGCATCAGGTTAGCTACAGGAACTTTACCTTGCCATATTCTCCAAGCTAAGAAAGAGAACTTGAATGGTAGTCCCTTCACCCATAACATCTTCAAATCATCATTAGAGTTCTCTTTCCGTCTCAATAAGTCCCAAGCACTCTTAACCGTGAACTTTCCTGACCTAGTTTTGGTCCACCAAGGTTTATCTCTTTGATTAATTAGTTTCACATGACTCATGTTAAGCCTGATATGGTCCACCACATACTCAGGCACATTCTCCTCGAGAGCTTCAAAGTCCCAACCTTCCTCAGAAAGAAAATTCCCTATATCTCCTATAGAATGGCATGTATGACATTCAGATTGGTGCATATGCAAAGGTCCGAGATTGGACCAATTATCATACCAGATAGTAGAAGAACCACCCCTAGGTTCCCACCACAAGTGTTTTTCAATAGTTTCTCTGTTCTCTAGCATATGCTTCCAAACTTGGGATCCACCTTTCCATAGAACAAGAGTAGGAATTTGTTTCTTGCAATATTTATTCCATAGGAAATTGGACCACAAGTTATTTTGGGTTCTAAACCTCCACCACAACTTTGCAAACAAAGCCTGAGAAACATCAAAAAGAGATTTGAAGCCAAGACCCCCTTCTTGTTTTGGGAGACAAACCTTTAACCATTCTGACCAATGCTTACTTCTACCGGATTCCTTATTACTCCAAAAGAACTTTGCAAAGATTTTGTGTAGTTCCTTAATAACACACTTAGGAGGAGCAATAGCAGATAATACATAAATAGGAATACTTTGAAGGACACTAGAAAGAAGAACTTCTTTACCCCCATATGAGAGCATCCTTCCTTTCCATGCTTGAAGTTTGCCTTTCACTTTGTCAATCAATTTTGCATAATGTTCTTTTCTCTTCCTAGTATGAGTAATAGGGCAACCTAAATATTTCATTGGAAAGTAACCCCTGCCCATCCCTGTGATTTGTTCCACCTGATGTGGGATTCCTGCAGCAATATTATGATGTAAATAGAAGAAGCTCTTCTGTTTATTCACCTTCTGGCCAGATTGCTTCTCATATTCCTGTAAAACAGTCATAATCTTTCCCAAAGAATAGTTATTAGTAGAAGCAAAAACAATAGTATCATCTGCATATGCTAAGTGATTGAGATTAGCACTCCATTTAGGCATTCCATACCCTACATACTGAATATCATCAAATAAAGAATTAAGAGCTCTTGACATGACCTCTGCTGAAAGTATGAAAAGAGTTGGGGAGAGAGGATCTCCCTGCTTCACTCCTCTAGTCGAATGAAAGAACCCATAAGATTGCCCATTGAGAAGAACTGAATAGTAATTATTAGATATTAACCTCCATATCATGTCAACAAAGTTTGAGGCAAAACCCATTTTTCTTAAGACTTTCATCAAAAAGAACCATGATACTCTATCATAAGCTTTAGACATGTCAATCTTTAACACCACATTTGCAGGTTTCCCTCTTTTTGAAATGTCTATCACTAATTCCTGAATTAAAAGAATATTTTCAATAATACTCCTCCCTTTAACAAAACCAGATTGATTAGCCGAGATCAACTTAGGCACGATATTCTCTAGTCTATCATGGATAATTCTAGATAGGACTTTGTTAATAAAATTACTCAGACTAATAGGTCTCATATCTGAAAAAGTATTAACATTCTCCTTCTTTGGTATGAGAACTAGATTAGTGTGAGTAATGGATTTAGGAAGAGTGTTACCCTCAAAAAAGTTATGCACCATTCTGATAATATCATGTTCTACTATATCCCAACATTCTTGAAAAAATCTGCCTGACAACCCATCCGGACCACTTGAACTATCCCCATTTAGCTTGAAGACTGCATTTTTAACCTCTTCAGCATCAGGAATGACTCCTAAGGCTGAATTCTCCTCATCAATTATAGATTCTGGAATATGATGTAATAGTGAAAATGAAGAGGCATCTCTTTCCTGCTGAAATTGTTTCTGGAAATGATCTACAGCCTCCCCTGCAATATCTCTTTCTTCTTCCAACCAAACCCCCTCAGAATTCTGAATCCTGTTCACCTTCATCTTTTGTCTTCTCCCTTTCACCACACTATGAAAAAATCTGGTATTTCTATCTCCATTCTCAAACCACTCATATCTAGCTTTTTGCTGCCAGAAAACTTCTTCAAAATGAAGGTACTTGTTATACTCTGCTCTGGCTCTTTGCATGATGGCCCTATTCTCACTTGTAGGAGATTCTTCAAACAGCTTCTCCTTGATTTTAGATATTTCTTCCCTGATAATAAGTTGCTGAAAAATGTCTCCAAAAGTTTCTCTACTCCACATAGTTTCCAAAAGCTCTTTTAATCTTCCTGATCTTCCTCTTAAAGTATAAAAAAGTATTTTCAGATATTGAGGTATCCCAATTCAATCTAATAACTTCCTTAAAAGACTCATGTTCTGTCCAAAAATTAAGAAACTTAAAAGGTTTCCTATGAATGATACACCGATCATCACAGGTGAGGAGCATAGGAGCATGATCAGAGCCAGTTCTAGGCAGATGATCAACTTCGGAGTGTGAAAAACTATTCTGAAATTCTAAATTGGTCAGAATTCTATCAAGTCTTTCAAATATGCAATCATTTCCATTCCACCAAGTAAATGGGCTTCCTTTAAACTTCACTTGAGCTAGATCACAGGATTCAATCCATGTTTTGAAGTCTTCACAATCTGCATCTGTCACAGGAAGTCCCCCTATCTTCTCTTCTGAATTAAGCACCACATTGAAATCACCCCCTATAATCCATGGTTTGTCCATCCTATTAGCAATAGAAAATAGTTCATCCCATAGCTCCAACCTCTGTATACTATCACACTTAGCATACACAATAGTCACATAAAAGCTAAGTGATAAGGGCTGATTTTGCAATAAAACAGTGAGTTGTTGCTCTGAACTACTTTCAACAGTAACTTCATAGCCTTGATTTGAAAAGATCCAGATCTTTCCATTACTGTTGTGAGCACCCTCAGACATTTTCAATCTTTTTTTATATCTGTTGATGTGATTCACCGGGTAAAAAGGCTCAATCAATGCCACAAAAGCAAAATTATGATATTTGTGCAACATTTGTACACTCTGGAATGAATTTTGTGACCTTACTGACCTAATATTCCATATTAGTGCTTTCATTGGCTGCTGGATTTTTGGGAAGTAGTCTGTCTCTTTGGTTGGATTCGGCCTGGTTGTGCAGATTCGCCATTACATTGTTTCTTTCCTTTTTTAGCTGCCTTTACTACTTTCATCACCCTAGGAGATAGATCTGCATCTTTAAAAATCTGCTCCTCCTTGGAATTTGAAAATGTTGAAATTTGTTCCTCCTTAGAATCCTTACTCTCTGTCTCTATAACCTTGTGAGTGATTATATCATGCAATGTGGAGTTAGGAGAATCTGAATGCACCATCACCACTAAAGAATCATCTGTTTGTATTGCTGTGGGGACTACAATAATTGTTTTATTCATGTTATCTTCATCTTCATCCGTGGCCTGTTGTTCACCCTCTTTACTTTTCACTGTATTCAACATTGTCTCTGCCTCATTAGAATCTCGCATATGTTGATCTTCAGGCTGTACCTTCTTTTTGGAAATGTTGCTAACTTCCAAATCAGATGTAGCTGCTCTTTCTATTTCCATAGGTACCATCGTTGTCTCCTCAATTATTTCATTATCTTTGGGATGTTCTTGTTTATGCTGAATATCAACCCTTGCTGCATCATGTTTTCCTAGATTTGAACTACTCCTCTCCGGCAATTTCTGCTCACATAATACTTTTCCTAAGGACTTGGAAACCCATTCCTTTGATGACTCGTCTTCTCCTCTTTGTTGGGATACATCATTAATCTCCGCATTGCAATTGTTGTTATCTGAGTTATTGTCTGTACTACTATATGCAGGCTGCGTGTTTTCCTCATTAGCCAATGCTTGAAATTTGTTTGTCACTGTGGGAGGGAGCTGATAAATACTACTGCGAATGCATCTATTATCTTTGACCACATTCCAGCACCCCGGATCACCCACCACTTTCCCACTAGACAGGATTCTAGCTTTACCTTTTTGTAATCTTGATATCTGCTGGTCCATCTTCTCTTGCACACCATGAGTTTTCTCTATAGTTTGTTGATTTAATTGAACTTCCTCGTCCCTTGATTGCGTAAGAACTCTACAATTATCTTTATTATGTCCTTGCATTTTACATTCAAAACAATACTTAGGTACATAGTCATATTGAATCTCCACCACATTTGTTCTTATTTCACCCGTAGACTTGTTCTCTATCTTCATGTGCACACACTTCGGAAAACTTCCTTTTAGATCAACCAACACCTTCACTCGTGCACAGCTCGGTCTTGTTTTATTGATCGTGGCTTGATCTAACTGGATAGGCTTGCCCACTGCTGAAGCAAAAGAGAATAAGCATTCTTTGACAAAAAAAGTAGGCAAAAGGTTAGGAAAAGAAATCCATGCCATTGCCATAGAGGTTTCTTCATTGACTTTAAACCTAGAATCATAGATCAAAGTACGCATAAGATAGGAATATCCATCTCTACACATAATGTAAAAAGCTCCCTTTGAAACTAGGTTTACAAAGTCTTCCTGCAAAGCTAGTCGTATAAGAATGTGCTTACTACGAAACAACCCAATCTTGCAACCACCCTTTAAACCACATTGCTGAGGAATAATTTTCCTCAATTCCTCTAAATCTGACCAATCGAATGTGAATTTTCCTATCACCGCAAATTGGAGGTCCTCAATTTCATTCATCAGATTCACTTCTTCCTCTGTCCAAGTGATTTGAGGGATACCTTCTATCATTAATATCTCTTTTCTAAGAGAGTCATTCAAACTGGAGTGCATATTGTGTTGTGCAATAGTTTGTGCAAAAGATGGAGCTGAAGGCAAAATAGGATTGGTAATCTTTGGAGCACTGTTAGATTTTGAAGGTAACATAGGAAATTCAGAATATGACAACTGAAGGTCCACCACCGGAAGTGGTTGGCCGCCAGCCAATTGCTCCATCGCTCTAAGTAGTCCCCCCTTTATCTCATAAGTTTGGTTAATTTTCATGATTCTTCTTCCTTCTTCTTCTTCTGGCTTCTTCATTTTTGACTTTTGAAGTCTCTGGTCTCGCTTAAGTGACATTCTGATAACTTTTGCAACCTTTCATTAAAATAAAGGGTTTGTTTTTGCGTGTTCCCCTCCCCTTAAGTGCCACTTTTGCGGACTTCACCTAAGAGAACCTCTACTCGCTTTTGCGACTATAGAGGCCATTTTCTGCAGGTTGCTCACTATTCATTCTGGCGGGCGCAAGGCACATTGAGTGATCCGCCTAGCCTTATTTGGAAAGCTTGGGCGCCAAAATAGTTACCCAAGTCATATTATGAAGGGGTTTTCATCCCCAAACTCCATTTCCTAAAAGATCTTTGCCTCCAAACCTGTTCACATCAACTCCAAACACTCTAAAATCACGAGGATTAGTCAAAAACAAAATCTAATCTATCCTAAAAATCAAAAACTTAAAATTAAACTATGAATCAAATTTATTTTGATAACGATTGGTTACCTCTTATCAAGCGCACAATTTAACGTCGCGACGCGACGCCGGATACATCACCCATGTGTTTTAGCTTCATAATATTATAACTAATGAACCTTCTCCATAACTTTGGATAAATTTCTCTCTGAAGAGCATGGGGAGTACAAGAGAGAATCATCAGTTTCACTCGTTCTCTCCACTTTGAAGACTTGAATTTCTTACCCATCATCAAGTCATCTTTTTATTTTAGATCATTGGGCCAGAGTAAGAAGCTCACTAGGTCATTTGAGCATCAACTTTCATAATCATTGCCCCACAAGTGAGTGATTCTGGCATCTTGGAATGTTATTGGCTTGGCTTGGTTGCATAGACCTAATTTCTCATCAATGATCATCTTAACCCATTCTTCCTCACGATAAAGCCATAGGCAATTCTCATATGGCTTACAACCCCCAAAATTTTATTAATATCACAAGAACCCATAGAAAAAAAGCAAAGAGAAAGTAAAGGCAATTATTCACAATATAGATAGAAATAAGTACTATAAATCCAAAATCAATTCAACATGCCGAATTTTCCCCCATCAACTGTCATGACCCAAAGTATATCCTAAATGTAACATGGTGTATAGAACTCCAAAAGGCCTACACAAGCCACTTAGCATACATCATTCAAGATAATCGAAATAAAAATTTCAAAAAAACAATCTTATATCATAAAAGAGTTTAACAAAGAGAAAGTCTAACGTAGTCTTAACAAGCCATCTAAACATCAAAAAGAGTGGTTGGGACGTAACCCTACACAACATACATCATCAAAAAACTAGCAAGACCTAAATCAAGTAAAAGTGTCTTGATCCTCTAAACCTAATGACTCACAAACTCTTGAATGTGATAGAATGATCAACTAACCATGAGTGCGAGGGTAGGAGCGCCAGACCCTACATTAATGAAATAATGTCAGCACAAGTATGCATTAGTTCATGGAATGTACTAATTTTGGGGGAAATATGTATAAATAGACATGATAGCATGAAGAACTTAAACATGTGAGATATGACCAATATTAGAGCCTTTAAAGGCTTAATGAAGCAACAACATATATTTCAAAATATGTGGTGAACTCATTTAAAATAAAAGACATATGATGGTTTTTGAAGAAACATATTCACTTTGTAGGATATTAGCTTTAACCGACAATAAGACCATGAGGCTATGTCATGGAATCTGGTATATCCCTCATACCGAAAGAATGGGGATTCTAATTGAACAGGTAGTATCCGTACACATCATCTTTTGCTAAAGTGGATCAACAAGCTAGGTCATTTAACACAATCCTATGGGGGTATGTAGTTTGGGACTAGAGATTGCTATTAGAGACTACCCTATTTGAGCCTCCACTTCGAAGCCCTCTCATTGCTAAGCCTAAATACCAACTGAATAGATAAAAATCAAATATCATAATAACGTTGTAACATCTCAAAAATTGAAATAACTAGGAAGGAGTTCATAATTGGAAATAGTCATTTTTGGAAAGAATGAAAATCTGGAAATTTTGTTAAGTTAGAATAAGTTGAGTCAAACGGACATAACTCCTAGATCAGGATGATTTAGGTGTACTTACAGATATGGTAGGAATTTTCTTGGAATAATATTTCCAATGCCTCCGAGTTTGTGCGATTCCAAGTTCGTATGAGTGAGATATTCCCTTTGGAAGTTGGGTTTTACGAATAAGGAAAGTCCAATCCGGATTTTGGAAGGGTATTTTAGTGTTTTCCTTACCCAATTGTTTCAATTCGTTTTTAGGAATTTAATTGGATTAAAGTCAGATTTTAGTCAGTTTAGAAAAGTTGAAGTTCACGCTAGGGCTTGGAGAAAAGAGAAAAGAGAAGAAAGGAGAAGGGAAATCAAGAATCGTCAAGAACGTTCGAGTTTAGCTTGTGGATTTCGTCAAGGGGTGATCCGTACGAGATATGTGAGATCACATAGCGATGGGTTAGTTCACCCACGCACCAATCATGATTCAGTTCAGCGAAGTTTATTAGATTTGAAAGTAAATCCTTAGAGTTCTTGATGAAATTCGTTTGAATTCTTGTGGGTTGTGTTGTTGAAGTTTCTTGAGTTTGATTCACATTTTTAGGTGTGATTTCGAGTAGAATCTGATGTATTCTGAGAGTGTAGTCGAATCTAAACGTTTGGGGAAAGAACCATTAGAGTTTAGAGGGTTTATCGATGAAAAACAAAGGAGAAAAATCAGAGATTTTCTGGGCAGGGGATTGGGAGTCGCGCCTCTCAGAGCACCCCACTTCAGAGTCTGAAGTTAGGGCTCTGGGGCGACGTGCAAGCTAGAGCACCACAACTTCAGCTCTGAAGTTTATGCTCTGGCGCCCCGCGCCTCTCAGAGCGCCAAGGACACCAGATCACCCCATTCATCCCCCAACTTTTCGTACTAGTTCCTTAGCAATGTACCTATGTTTTCTAGTTGATTCCAACACTCTTAGGTACATCTAAACATCATGAAATCATCCATAAACATGAGATCATGAACCTTGAATCCATAATTCAATTCAAGGAAAGTTAAGAGTCAAGCCTAGAAGTTAAGAAGCAAGTCAAGAGAAGTTCATAAAGTTTTCAAAAGTCTTTCACAAACGTTTTAACTTTGTTTTTAAGACTTAAGGTTCAAGTTAAGCAAACAGTAAAGTGTTGAGTTCATTTATCAAAAAGATATAAGGGAACTAAGTATTCCCAAGAGTTTAAAATGATTTCATATTTGAACAAGAAAGGGAAACACCGATTTCCAAGAGAGCTTTTAAGCTAAAGTTTTGAGTAATTATCTCAAACCAAAGAAAGTAGTTTTGATTTTAAATCATATCAGCTAAGTATATTTTTGGAGTAGTATTGAGCACCAATACGGGGATGCGAGTTCATATTAACTCAAGTTTCCATAAACCAAGTAGCCATCATGGGTAGTAAAGGATCATACTTTTTAGATGACTCCTTAAGATGCTTTTTAGCATAGACTAGTGGATCTAGTTAGTTAAGAAGTTCTATATGACGGCAAAGTATAGGACAGTTCAGCCAGCGTGGGCAAGACGTTGTATCACCACTTAGGCTCATAGTTGTGGTTGTCGGTTAGAGAAACTCCCACAGAAATTATATTACTTTATTATATGAGTAAAGTTGAATTGGTTATTGCATTTTCTTTAACGAACTAAGTTGTTTTCCACTGTTTTTACAAGTTTTCTATATATTGCATATGTTTTATTGCTTTATATTGAGTTAAGTTGTTCAGGAGTTGAGTAAAGCCAAGGTAAATATTCCTTCCAGATTCTTTTCAAGCTTAAGTTGTGTTTAGCATTCCAACTCGCATACTCATACATTCAATGTACTAAGGCAAGTTGGCCTGCAAAGTCTTATTATGCAGACACAGGTAACCGGGATCATCACCCAGCGCCTCGTTGATCCAGTTGAGCACGCAAAGTCAGTTGGTGAGCCTCTTTGCATTCCGGAGGACTCCTTTTATTTTGCTTTCAGTATTTCATTGTTAGGATGATCGAGGGTCTTGTCCCGACATCCCTCTTTGTTTTAGAGGCATCATAGTCAGTTAGTAGTTCAGTTGTCTTTATATGATCATTTCATATGTTAAGACTTGAGCTGCTATTTTGGCCAAGTTGAATGTTGACTTGTAAACATTCTAAGTTATTTTATTAAACAATTGAGTAAGTGCATTTGATCATTGTAATAATACTTAGAGTCTTCCACTGAGTAAATAAGCCAGACCAAGGGTTTGCTTGGGGCCAACAATGGTTCTCAAGTGTCAGCCACATCTCGGTCTGGGTTGTAGGCTCGGGGCGTGACAAACTTGGTATCAGAGAACAGAGTTCAAGAGTTCTAGGGAGTCTATGAAGCCATGTCTGTAGAAACCTAGTTATCGGTGTGAAGCGCGCCACATATATAATTAGGAGGCTGCAACATTTAGGAACTATCTCACTTCTTTCTTACTCATTTCGTGCGATAGATTTCATCTCTAAAATGTTTCTTTCTAACTCGTTCTTGCGCGTAACCGATTGTGAGTTGGACTGTTTTTGAGAGTGCTTCCATGGGGCGTTTCTTTCCCCGTGAGCTAAGAGAAGCAAAGAGATGGTTGCCGACATGAGGAGCATGATAAGTTTATTCGTTGTTGGGTTGCCTTGTTTGTCAAATAAGGGAAGTAAGGCATCCATGCTAATAGGTGACATGGGCATAGCAAGGCTGATGATCCATGTGCAACAAGTTGAGAATGACAAGCTAACGGATAGGGAAGAGTATAATTACCCCCTCGTTAATAGAATTATATAAAATGAACAATAAATATTTTTATTTGTATATTCAATTGATATATTATTTTTTACCGATATTCAAAATGAAAAAATTTCTCTATAATATTTATTTCCCAATATATAATTAAGTATAATTATTAAAAGATAAATTTAAATTGTAAATACAACACATACCTAACAAGATATACCATCAATTATTGATTATAACTTCCTTCCACATTAAAGTTATAAATATATTTATATTTTTAATTATTTATTTATAAGAGCTCTGTATGTATAATTTAAAGTTTGTCTACGTTTAATATGCTTAGTTATGGATATTATCTCATAGAAAGTGTAAACATAAATTTTCATGATATGTTTAGTGGTAGTGATTTATTTTAAATATATAAATAATTTCCATGTTTCATTTTTTAAGAGTTAAATTATATGAACTTTAGCCAATATTTAACATATATTTCGTTACCATATTAATATGAAATTACTTTATAGTTCTTTTTTGTGTAATTTATAAATATTAAAATTATATTATAATACTCAATTAATTTAATTAAATTTATCTTTAAAAATTAATCAAATCGGAGAAAAACACTAAAAATTAATGTAATGACATTAATGCTAGTTGTACCACATCGGCGGAATAAACTAAGAATTTTCCATATATAATGTTATGACTTAGATTATTGTGAGAATGTAGCAATTAGTATATGTTGGGCATTGGGTAGTGGGTTGGGATTAAGTAGTGCATTTAATATAGGTGGAGAATTGTATTAAATACAAGTAATCAAGAAGAGGTGTATATGTGATAAATTGGATTAAATACAAGTATTCAAGAAGAAGAGGTGGTGTATATGTGTATGCGGTTTAATAAATTAAATAATTAAATAGGAGGTAATAATTAATATTTATTTACAAGAAATTTCTTAAAAAATTATTAGAATATCTTCAAGCGGCTTTACTTACGGGAAAAATGGTAAGAAAATTCCTATTTTGTTAATTTTTACATAAAAATTTGAATTTTAAATTAATTTTTGCAAGAAAATTCGCAAGTAATTTACATGCGAAATATAAATCCCTAGGTAAATTACTTGGGGATTTAGAAATTCGTAGGAAATAATTACCTAGGAAGGTTTTACAATCCCTAGGAAAATTCCCAAGTAATACACACTTTTCTTGTGCCTACTACTTTATACGATCCCACATCTCCAAAAATAGAGCCGCCCCTGCAAAAGTCAAATAATAATATATCCTTGCACCTGCAAAGAAGTGGTTCCCACAGAGAAATTCGCACTTGCGACTAAAACACTGCCACAACGGCAGACGGGCTACAATGAAGCCCAAAGCTAATTGTGACAAATAGAGTAGGAATACATTTTAATGGATCAATCAACCTCAAGACAAGGCAACCACGTGCAACGCACGTGCGGTAAACCTAGTTACCTTAAAAGCATGAACTCCTAACTTAAATGTTAAATTACTATAATATCCCTAACTTAGGTTGTGACTTTTCGATGAGTTGTGACTTTTTCGATAAGTTGTGACTTTTTTCAAAGTGTTGTGATTTTTCGATGATTTGTGTCTTTTCCAAAGAGTTTTGACTTTTTCAATAATTTGTGACTTTTCCAAAGAGTTGTGACTTTTTCAATAAGTTGTGACTTTTCCAAAGAGTTGTGACTATTTCAATAAGTTGTGACTTTTCCAAAGTGTTGTGACTTCTCGAAAATGTCATGACTTTTCATATATTTTTTCATACGATCCTTTGTTGACTATAAATAGAGGGACTTCCTCTCATTTTCCAACTACAATTTTTTCTAATCTTCTACTCTTCTTCTTCTTGCATTTTAAATTTTTTTGTATGATTTATTGTTGTTGAGTGAGTTCGAAGTTTAGCGGAATATGAGGTACCACTATTCTGATGAAGTAAGTCGTTCTAACCTAAGAAGGTATATTTCATAACCTCGAGTACTTGAGGAAACTAATATAATTTTGATGATATAATAATTATCTTTTGCTTAATATACACATTAGTATGTAATGTTAAAATATATGAAGTTAACAAGATGTAGTCTAAATTCATTTGTTTTTGTTAACAATTTCTCTTGTGATGTAGATATATGCTTATGAATATATTTTTCCAAAATTTAAAGAATTGTCACGATTTGTTTTTGATACTCAAGACTAAAGAATGACTTTATTTATCAATGCTATTTATGTGATTTAGACTCTTAGGAAGTTTGCTTCAAAATAGTTATTATACTATATTAACATTGCCCTTTTGTTTTACTTATTTACTATTTCTTAATATTTCAGTATTTTAGACGAAGAAAAGTTCTTATGATTTGTAATAACGCAAGTTGAAGTTTGTATTAGTTTAATTTTTATTATGTATTTAATAGCTAATTTTATGAGATAACATTTTCATTAATGCAAATATATACTTATATTTGGGTAGGTATTTGTATTTAAATTAAAGTATTATATATGTCACAAATGTATTACCAAGTTAACAAGATCTTCTAACTTCAAATTATATTATTTTAAAATGTTCCGAGTTCTTTATTTTAAAAAAAAGACTCACAACAAATGTGAAAATATGTGAATATATAAAATGTAGTTGTTTTCTTCACATGTTCATATGACATCTAAACAATTAAACGTTGAATACACATGCAAAGCACATCTAGTTAGATGACAAGAAAAATACAAAACAAATATTGTCTACAAGGTAATATTAGTGAGATAAGACTAATTACATGATTGAACCTCATCAAATTGAAATAATTATATACATAATTGCATCTAACTAATAAAAATTTTCATTGACCATCATCATAGTTCGCGTGAATAAGAGATATAAATGACAATTCACATTGAAAATTCACAAAACAATTTGCATATTATTTTTTGCTAAACTTATTATTCAAATCTTCGCTTAAATAAGCAATACTATTTACTATAACATATATTTTTGAAATTGATAATCACGTGCAACGCACAAGTCAGAAAACTAGTATTACTAAAAGTGGGAACAAAAAAAGTTAAAAGTTTGTTCGCATATCCGCTCAAGCAAGCCTGTCCCAAGCCGGCCAAGCAGTTGCTTTGAATCGGATGTGAGGGATTGAATTACTTTAGTATATTAGTATAAATATATCTTTCCATTGAAATACCATTTTACCCCTACAGTAAATAAAAATATTATGAAATATCTAATCAATTAAATATTAAATAGTAATTATATAATAATATTATTATTTTACACTAAATTCTAAAAGTGGAAAGGTATTAAGTCAAAAATACAAAGAAATAATTTTCATAGAAAATTGTTAGACAATTTTATCCTTTTAAAAAATAAATTAGTTACATTTTTAGTTAAAAGTTGAAATACCATTTTACCCCTACACTAAATAAAAATATTATGAAATATCTAATCAATTAGATATTAAATAGTAATTATGTAATATTATTATTATATTACGCTAATTTCTAAAAGTGGAAAGGTATTAAGTCAAAAATTCAAAGAAAAATTTTTCATAGAAAATTGTTAGACATTTTTATCCTTTAAAAAAATAAATTAGTTACATTTAAAAAAAATGTATTTATTTTTATTTTTTTCCTTCAATTTACTTAAAATAATCTATATATCATATATCATATGGTTACTTAATTTGTTAAGTATTGATATTTTAATTGCATAATATCATATATGAAGCCCAACAACTATACTTTATTTCTTATATATGTTATGACATTTTAATTATAATCGATTAGATTAATTAATTTAATTAAAGTAGAAGACAAAACAATGTATGAAACTCTTCCAATTCAGTGACTCTTTGAATTTTGAAACCAAAAAAAATAATTATGTGTCATGATTTAATGTGTCTCATTATTGAAACTCTTCCAATTCAATGACTCTTTGAATTTTGAAACCAAAAATAAAATGTATGTGTCATGACTCAATGTGTCTCATTATTGAATTTTGATAGGTGAAAAGACAGTTAAATATCACTGTAAATACCAATAAATTATAGCCAAAATTTGCTTGTCCCTAGATCATCATATTGTTTACTTTTTTGTCATCTACAGTTTTGTAATCTTCTTCCTAGATAATGATATAACATATAGTCAAGAAACTAAATGAGGAGAAGAACAAATGAAATCATTATGAAGTTAGCTTTCTTACAATAGAATAGTGAGTATAAGAGATGAAATCATAAAAAAGAGAAGTTTTCTTACGGCATAATAGTTGAACTTAGAAGTATAGAAGAGGGGACCTATTCATTGAGATCTTTTGTTTACTAGCTCATAATTTTAAGTTTTCATTTTCATTTTCATTTTGGAGTTAAGGTATGGTTGTCCAAATTAAATTTGGTATGCAATCCACATTTTTATGTAATTCTTGTATCATTTTGCATTGTTGTGGGAATTTTATTTTTATTTGTCATTGTGTTATTATTCTTGTAAGTGTTACTTCATCAACAAAACATCTATTAATGTATGATGAGTTTGATAATACTTGAATAATTTATGCAATATGCTCAGATATCCATATTGTCAATTGTCTAAATTCAAATTAGTTTAAATAAAGATTGCTAAAATATTGTTACTTTGAATGAAAAAATTTAATTGTGTAACTTTATCGTCTATCCAATATATTGTTGCGAACACATACATATTTGTTCATTTTCACCCTTTTTGTTTTATTTTTAGTTTTTCTACAATTTGTATGATTGAGATTAACAACTTCATTTTCAAATAAAAATAAGAGTTCCATTTATATTTGTGCGGCACTAAGCCTAATAATTTTCTTAAATATGAGCAATTTATATTGGTGGTAGTTTTCTGCAGTGTTAAAACTCAAATGGTTGGTGTGATGACAATTTTGCTTTTGGACATTTTGATTGCAATATTGTAAGAATGGAGTAATTAAGCTTTGTTTTGTTTAGATTTTAGTAATATAAATCAACAAGATTATTCAATATTCTACTTGAAGTATATTGTTCAAGAGTAACATTATATCGTCTTTTGCAATTGTTTTATATTGTTGCAACATATATTTTCACATGGAAAATTGTATTTTCACTTACAAATTCGAAACACTTACACATGTATGTTGTACTATTATTCATGTCATTTTAGAAAGTTTGAAATACTTGATAGGAATAAACGCGCAACACATATGTCCACAACTAGTGTATCTAATAATATAAAGAGACATTTGCCTATTCCATTATGTAGGAAAGAAATCTCCTAAATTTGAAGAGATAAATCCTTAGTATGCCACATAGGAATCAAGCTTATTCCAACTTCCATTGAAGCTTAGAACACGAATGTTGAAGTCGGGGTCGGAGCTAGATTTAGTATTCTGTTGTGTCGGAGGTAGATTCTTCACACTATGGCTAACTCACATATTCTTTAATTTCAAGCCCAAGTGGTATAACAAAGTGACGATTCATGAAAAGGGGGCTTGTAAATACTTGGAGGAAGAATTGCTAAAAGTGGAAAAAGATGTTGATTCAGTGGCACAGATTGAGTTTAACAAGCATGGAAGCAAATTTGCAGAACAAGCAGCAACTCCCTCACCAGAAAAAGGTACAACATTTGACGAAAATACTATTGGTGGGATGGAGGATGACCTCAACACCTTATTTGAACAACAGACGATTTAACTGTTGTACCAATTTTTGGTATGGACGGTATAGGTAAGATAACTCTTGCCAAAGGAATTTTTAATGATTGATCATATATTCCTTCTCGATTAATAAACATGCATGGGTCACTATCTCCGAAGAATACAATGAGAGACAAATATTTCTTGAAGTTGTGTCTTCAATTAAAGGAAACAATCAAGAAATGAGCCGTGATCAACTAATGGAGATTGTGTATAGAGGTATGAAGGGTAGGAGATTTCTAATTGTCAAAGATGATCTATGGAGTAGTGAGTCATGGGACCAAATGCGAAGAATATTTCCAAATGATCGATGACAATAGAAACCGAATTGTATTAACCACTCGGCTCAAGTATGTTGTTGATTATGTGAGATGTCTTGACTTTCCACCTCATAGAAAGTCTTTTATAAATCTTGATGTCCTGATTTTCCACCTTTATTTCAATGCAAATAGATATTCCCAAACAAATGTTTTACAGTTCAAATTGCTTAAAGTATTGGATGTTTTTTCAATTGATTAATATGATTTCTCTTGTGTAATACCTCAGCTTGCACAATTGAGATATGTTTCGAAGAGAAATCTTTGTCGAATCGACAGGGTTGATATCTGAAAAATATCAGAGAATAGACGTTTTGATATTGGATTGCCACTATATATATCTTATCCTCTTGCTGCGGAAATCATAAGAAGAACTCGCAATCTAATCTAAAGGAATTCTGATTAAAAGGTACTTGTATACCATGGGAAGTCATGACTTTGCTGGCTAATTTACCCAATCTCCAAGGGTTCCCTCGAACAGATTGGACACTAAATGAAGATGTTGTGTTTCACAAATTAAAATATCTACGAATTGTAGAAGCAGATCTGCAAGGAGGAGACCCCCCAGACGTTTGTAATATATTTGATAAACTAGAAATTAATATGTAATGCAATTCAAAGGATAAAATCAACATGGGAAGGGACTAATAACATAACATATATAATTAAAATTACTAGAATCATAACGGATAAACATTACATGATGACACAACACTTAGTACTGACTTCAACTAAATCATAACTAATGAACACAACACTTAAGATAACTCAAATGACAAATGAACCTAGACACTTAATATAATATTTTATTTTCGACAGTTCCATAACGCGCGCACTAGGAATGACGGCTGAACTAGTAATTGGGAACTATGGAAGAAGTAGATCCACTAACCCTATTAGCAAAGGGTCCACCAACATTGAGTCCATATGAAGAACTTTAGCTAGCACAATTAGGAGGAGTCCAGGCACTTCCCAATGTCTGAAATGGGAATGCATTATTATTCACCATTTGTGCCTCCTTTTCAACCTTTTGCTTTAGAATTTCCAATGCCTTCTTCAAGTGTTGAAGTTAGAATAAGTTAAGTTCTTCGATGGGAGATTCCCACCATACACCATCAGCTCTCTTCCTAATTTCTCGAAGGGATTCTCCGCGATTTTTCTCTATCTGGAGAACCCCCTCGAGGTTCATGAGCTTGGTATTGAGCTCACGAATACCAGCTTCTCTAAGAGCCACGATTTGTTGATTGTGGACATCATTATTTGGTGGAGGGAGGTTCCTCCCAAGGAACCTCTCCACTAACGTGTCCACGCTAGGGTGACCAAAGGAGAAAACTTTACCGTCCGGGGAAAATATAACAATGGCAATTTCAGCACCACATAGCGTACAAAGTTCACAAGCCTTTTTGAACAGAACAGCACGTCGCTTAGAAAACGTAACTCCTAAGTTTCTAGCATTCTTTATTTTCACCATGTCAACCCTTTGGCGACCCTTGCTAATTCTTCTTGTCATGTCTAAACTATCACTAAGAAATTGTGATTGTTGGTCTTAACACCAAGAGCTTTATATAAGAAATTGTGTTTTAAAATAACTTAACGATATAGACGTTAATGATTATAATTAGACAATTCTTTTTTTTCCTAATTAGATTTATATTATTGGATTGCATTTGACCACTATTTTATTTGAGAACAATTTTGGAAAAAAATATATATTAAATGATTAATAAAAACCTTTTACTTTAATAATAACACCACTTTTGCATTTACCATTGAAGTTTCCTAGTCGATCATCATTTAGAGATTTTTCCTAATTAGAATTATATTATTGGATTGCATTTGATAGCTATTTTATTTGACAACAGTATTTTTTAAAAATATATTAAATGATTAATAAAAACCTTTTATTTAATAACAACACGAATTTTGCATTTACCATTGAATTTTCCTAGTCGATCACCATTTAGAGATTTTTCCTATTGATTTGTATTGGATTTGTTAACAACAAACAACTCTCTCTAAATAATAAAATTTGTAAACTTATTTATTTAAATAAATTTACTAATACAAATATATAATATAAAATGCAGAAAATAAATAAACCCGTTAAAAGGATTTGAGGGGTACTTTTGTCTTTACATAGATTAATACCATGGTATTAAATTCTATGTATTCCTAATATCACCAAATGTAAGGTATTAGTTATACATCCTATACCATGTATGGTGTATAACTAATCCATGAATTAGTTATACCTAGGCCCTAAATTTCTACCAAATATAGTACTAAATAATACCATACAAATACATAGGCCCTAAATTTCTCATAATATTCCCTACACTCCATTGAACTATGCAACGACTTTGAATAAAGTAGAAGACAAAATCACAATGCCTATCCCTATTAAATATATTACTTACATCCATGGAGAGCCAACTATATTATGGGAGGAAGAAGAGGTTGAGACCATAATCATTAAAGAAGTTTTACCGTTTGCCATAATTGGAAATTTTTCTTTTGGTTGGTCAGAACTAGAAGAGATCTTAAAATTGGTCCTTTACTGTGTGAGATTCAAGGCGGAATGTAACGCAAGATTCTGGAGTGATAGGCACATCCTAATTCGCCTTACTACTATGGAATATTACTTGAATGTCATGTAAAAAATCGGCATATTTTTTGAAGGCTAAAGATGGGTATACTATCAGATGCGACCTCTAAAGTGGGAATCCTTGTTCAACCCAGAGGCGGAAACTACTACTGCCTTAGCATGGACCTCTGTTCCTTCCCTATCACCTAATTTTTTTCGTTAAAGAATCCTTGTTTACGATGTCCAAAGCAGTGGGAAAACAGTTAAATGTTGACATGGCTACAATAAGAAAATCTAGACCTAGTTGTGTCAAGGTAAAGGTTGAAGTCAACTTATTGAAAGAATTTCCCAAACGGATCAATGTTGGAGTTCAGAAGACATCTTCTGGGGAAATAATCTAAACATGGATATAAATCTTATACGATTACACGTAAAATTATTGTAAATATTGCAAACTTTAAGGCAGGGGCATGATTTTCATCGAGGGGATTTAAAAAGATAAGTAAGCAAGTTGGTCGGGGTGGGTCAAGTATAAATGGGTCAGATTCGATAGAAGCAACTAGATAAAATTCAACTCTACCTCAACACAAGCAATAGAATCGAGGAAGTATGTGTTTGACATAATGTTAAAATGAGTATGAGAGAATGTATTTTTTAAAATTTTAATTGTGGTCTTGTCTCCATGATTGTTGTATATATACGTTACCAATATACGTATCCACGCAGTGCGCATATAATATTAATATAGTATTTTTATTTATTTTTTATTGTGATATCTTGTTTAAGTATACTAAATCATATTACCTTACAAAAGTCCAACTATCTTATTGTTCCTCATTAATGAAATGTAATCCCTCCCCCTCTGTCACGCCTCGAGCCTACACCCTGGACGTGACCGGCACTCTAGAACCATCACTGATCCCAAGCGAATCCTTGGCCTTGCTTAGTACTCAGGGGAAGACATTACTCAACGACAAGAACTTCAAATGCAAAGATTAACTCAATTGTCTCAATTATTGATAAACTCAGAAACGTCTGGAAATGTTCAAATAGCTATAAGAAGGCAACTCAAGTCTCAAAAAATTAACAAGGGAAAGGGAAAAAGACTCCTCAACTACTACTGTCTATGAAACCTCTAAATACTACGATAGATGTCAGCACAAGACCCATAATATCTTAATAAATCTAAAGAATGTAAACGTGGAACTCTTCGGAAAGCAAAGAGGTTTACCAAAGCTAGCTAGAATGAAATGGGATCAATGAAGTTCTTGTTCATGACCCTGAACACCTATACATGTATCATAAATAAGATGCAGATCGAATGACGCCAGTACAATGAATGTACGAGCATATAAGGGGAAAGTTGAAACATAAGCAATTGAACTAATACTCTGGGAAGACAAAGTAATTCCAAAATCCGTCCCGAGCAAAGATTCCAAACAAAACGAGAATAAAAATGCAAGAATACGAAAAATCAAATATCGGTATGAGAGTACGTGTCACGACCCAGACCGTTGTGATTGGCACCCACACTAACCATCAGGTGGGAGAACCATTACTACAACCCAGACTAAACAACTTAACCAAAAACTATGGATTTAAAATATGAAAGCAGGTTTAAATGACTATAAAAATGGAGTCCCCATAAACTCCAAGGTTTTAACAAACAACAAACCAAACTAATGGGGAAGAACAACCCCTAGAACCTGAAAGTCAATGTACCAAAACTCTACTAACGACAAGTCTAAGAACAAGGGTACAACCCAGAAGCTAAACAAAATACTTTAAACAAATAGTCTTAGTTCGAAAAGAGTGGACTTAAACAGGAGAGATCCATGGCAGCCTGAAAGAACTGTTTCACCCCTGAATCCGGTCACGCTCAATAGTCACCTAGCTGATGTCTATCAATAGGCACCTGAAGATGCCCTGTACTCAACAAAGAACAAGCATGTGCAAAATCAGTACACAACCACAGTGTACTGGTAGGATCACGCGGCTATCCCAATAAGTGTAACATGCATTAGTCAATACAACAATATAATCACAATCACATATCGAACATATACAATAGCATCAACAGTTACGAACAATGAACAACTTCACGAATCTCACATATCACAGTTATATCAATTTAGAGCAACATACCATTTTCCAATATCAATCATCATTAGATATTAACGAACTCATCAAAAGTAGATACATAACACAATTCAATGGTCCTCTCACGGAACCCAATTCAATGGCCCTCTATTGGAACCCACACCCAAACAGTTAGCATACCGGAACATGGTATCCGTTCCAATAATTATACCAGAACGTGGCAACCGATCCCATAATTATGCCGAAATGTGGCAACCGATTCAAGTTAGTTATGCCGGAACATGGCAACCGATCCAAGTTAGTTATGCCAAAACGTGGCAACCGATCCATTCAACACACCACAATCACAATCACAAGTATATCCTCAAGATCATACATTTAAGTCATGATTTCATGGTAACCATCATTCATCTATCTCATTTACAACAAGTGTGATCAATAATGCAACATTCATACACATAAATGTATCATAATGAAGGAAGAACAAGCATACATCATACAATCATAGAATCACAACCATCACTTACGTCGAATCCACTCTTGAATCCCCTAAGGCACTTGAATCTTCCCTTTTCGGATTCTTCCAGCTTGTTCGTGGTCTAAAAACATACAATTAACGCAAGGATCAATAAACAAGGCTTAATTAGCCGGATTATAATCAACATTATCAACCCTAGGCCAACCCAACATCCCAATACCCAAATTAGGGCCTTTTCCACCATTAACTTCATATCAAAATCTTTCCCCAATGATAATTACCTAAGA
Source organism: Solanum bukasovii (assembly GCA_029582585.1). Lineage (NCBI taxonomy): Eukaryota > Viridiplantae > Streptophyta > Magnoliopsida > Solanales > Solanaceae > Solanum > Solanum bukasovii. The sequence goes on from JAJOOI010005243.1 coordinate 28,509, forward strand.
AACTACGTTTTACGAATCAAAATACAAATTGGGGGAGTGAAAACCTTACCTTTAGCCTTAAGAATGGTGAAAAACGGCCAAGAACTCGTCTAGGGTTGGTCCTTAGCTCTTAAAGTTGAAAAGTGCAGAATAAAGACAGTTTGGGGTTTATTTACGACCTTAAGTCGCGTCGGCACCCGCTATAGCGATCCTCATCCCACTATAGCGTCCCCGCCATGGCGGCAGCAATCCCGCCTTAGTGGCTTCCACGGAACTAGTGAGCTATTTCAATAATTCCAAGACCCCCATTTCATGACACACCTTTAACAAACGACTCTTAGAAAATACCATTCACACTAAGATCGATTTCGGGAGTTCTACTCACCCGAATTCAATTTTGTAAAGATGTACAGATTCCTTAACGTCTTAGCTATCTACTCATGTGATCAAAATTATAGGTAGATCACCCAATTGCTACCAGATTTCCCTAGACTTTACTGACTCTGATTTCATACAAATCTGGACTAGGCTAGGAAATCCCAGGTTACTACCAAAAAGTTTTCTGACCCCAATTCTTTCCCCATTGGCTTTTCTGTAACGACGAAATCAGGCCGTTACAATAGATACCAATTTACCCATCACTCGTCCCTGAGTTATCAATAAGGAAAGACTGGCTGAAGTAAGGGTAGAGTAGTATCTGAATCGTCAAATTACTGGGGATACTTGTCTCACATGTCCTTAGCTTCCGGACATCACAATCAAGAATTTCAACCGATTCTTCCTCATAGAGAACGTCTTGTTTAACAAAACTGAGTCTCACTTTATGATAATATCTTCTTCCCCAAATCAACCAATTGAATACCTACACATCCTCCAATACAATGCCTGAATGAAGTCATCACAATACTCAAGGGATAAATATTGTTTTATGTAGACTTAACTAACAACAAAAATGATTCCCAACAACCACCACAGTTGATCGTACACACGTCTACAACATGTTCCTAAAGACCTTGACACAATCATCCGAACGAATCCTTTAGCACTTAAGCATGACAAAATTCCAAGTCAATACTCGCTACAAATAACAGTGAACCTGAACCAACCAACACACACTCACAATACCCAAACAATCATAGTTCTTATCAACATCTCCTTCTCACAACATAAATTTCCATAAGCTTAAGTTATCAATTTTTGGTCTTTAGACATCAGATACTTATTGAGGGATATGTCCAAGCATACAAACCCTCTAGCAACACTATCGAAATGCTAAATTTAGTAATTATAGATTACCTCTTAAGAATAGTAGAATTGGATTCACTGATCCCCACATTCAACCACACATAATCAACGCATGACCTTGACAACTAAATGAATATTAAGATTGTCGGACAACCATAATTTCACATGGTATCTCTTCTATGAACTCTCATAAACAAGGTGGTACATGCAGAACCACTAAAATAGTTTCAACAACTCCAAGACAACACTAATTATGTCTTTTGAAATAACCAAATCTTCCCAATCTTCCCACTCAACCAAGAGAACATCGCAGGATTTGGTACCCCTGATCCACCACTAGGGATCCACCCACAAAAGTGAAAACACACGAGAGTATAGCTGGTGAATCATATTCACAATACTAACAACCATCATAACACTCCAACCATTTACCTTATTATAACCCAACACTTTTTAAATGAAACCTTTCTTAGGTACTTAACAATCAATAGTAATAAACTTTACGACTCAACCCAGGTGTAAGTCTTTTCAAATGATCAATACCGGGTACAATTGATCATTTCTCACCTTGCCAATTCATACCTTAACAACATATCTTACCACGAATGTCGACTTACAATGAAAAACATGAATGGTAACTCAATCGTATAACAAAATCCCCTTATCTATCAACATTCGGTTATACCTTGAAGATTTTTATGAAATCATGGATCTTCTCTTATCATCGATTGCATCTCCATGGATCTTACAGTATCTTTCGCTAACAATCCAATCGTACTCATTACTAAACTCAAAAACAAAAATAAGCACTTATCATCACGCTCAAGCTAATGTCTACACAATCCATTCTCTAGTCTTTTTCAATAGTTTTTAACCCATCTAATGAACCTCCGACACTATTACCATAGCCAGATCAACATGAAATAAATCACGCGCCTCTGAACCCAATTATCTACCCCTTTGAAGATATCTCTTTAGCCTTTGCAATCAAATAAAACATTCTTGCTCTAGCCTCTCTCTAAAGGTTGTACTACATTCCACTATATTTTCCTTCATTATAACTCTAGCTCTTTTAAATTCGGTTCGAGTGGTGTGCCACCATCTCTTAAAACTTTTCATCCAACTACTTTACTCACCAAATAATGGAAAACCACAACCTTAGATACTCGCAAGTCGTAATTACTATGCAAAATTTGCTTCACCAACAATCTTATTATATAGTTGCATCCCATCACAATCCATCACGAACTCTTATTACCATTACGCTTAGTCAACCTTGACTATCACTATGAAGTCAACCTTTTCATCAACATGACACCTCAAACCCAGATATACTCATCAAAATCAAAGGACTAACCCAATTTTATACGCACCTTCTTACTAAATACTTCAATTTCCTTCACCTAAGTATATTCAATGGGACTTTTTTTTATCCATAAGCTTGTCATTCCGGTATCAATCCACTCTTTTATGGCTTAAGATAAATTCACCAGTCCTCATACTACCCTCCTTCTTCTTAACAAACAAGACAGGAGCACCCCATGGGGAAGCACTAGGATGGATGAAACCTTTATCATGAAGGTCTTGGTTTTGAGCCTTAAGATCTCTTAGTTCTGATGGGGCCATACGATACAGAGGGATCGAAATAGGGCGAGTGTCAGTTTTCAAGTCAATGCAGAAATCTATATCTATATCCAGAGGCATACCAGGCAAATCAGTAGGAAACACTTCCTTAGACTCATACACCACAGGAACAGACTCAATAGAGGGAGACTCAACCTCAACATCCAAAACATGAGCCAAATAAGCCAAACAACTATGCCTTACTAATTTCCTAGCCCGATCTTAGCTAGCTTAGGCTTGTACACCCCTTCCCACTCTAATATTTCCTTACCGGGGATCTCTAGAGTTACCGACTTAGTATTATAATTAAGCCTGGTATAATAGGGGGACAACCAAGTCATCCTAAGATTATATCAAGTCAATCATATCCAGCATATCCAAATCAACCGAAATATGAAAATCCATAAACACAACAGGACAACACGATATACATGGGTGACTATGACTAACTCTTCAACTAGGGTAGAAACATGGATGGGGGCATCAAGTATATCACAAACCACATTAAATCCCAAGGCAATTGAACTGACACATATGAATAAGTAGAACCCAGATTAAACAAAACAATAGCCATCCGGGCATAGACAAGAGTAGCTCTTTTGAGCACTGCATCACACCCTTAAACTTGGTCTTACCCGAAAAAACATAAAACTGAGCCCTGTCCTATTTACGGGCAACCTTATTGCCTGGTTGCACTACTTCTCTACCTGCATTACCATTTCCCCGGCATCCACGGCCTCGTTGGTTTCCTCCGCGTATGTCCAGGTTCTTTACAATTTTAGCACACCTTATAACTTATATTCGATTGCTGAACACTGAATTAGATCGCGAGGGTTAGTTCGAGGATGATTCGATCCAGAATTGTGACTAGGAGAAAACAAGGGAGAAAGGGTTGATATTCTGTCTCGCCCTATCCCACTCTGGTGGGAGAAATCCTGCACCGGCGGTCTTGCCGTGGTGGAGAAAATCCCGCCCCAGTGATCCTAACGGAAACAGAACCCCTACCAACAATTTCTGGGGTTTCTCTCATTTCTATATTTCCCCTAGATTTCCCGGCTATAACTAGGCATTTAAGAAAATTCTCTTTAGCTAGGACAAGCATTGTCTACTCCCCGGTCAAGCCAACGAAGTACGCACTTTAGAATCCTTTTACATCGTTTCAACACTACCACACATATATCCCCAAGATAAACCCAGACTCTCACACGGATATAAGTTGGTCGCAACGCACGTCCAAATATCTCGCTTACGAACCACATCGTAATTTATATAGACCCTTGTACCTAATCTCGTGATGACTTTCTTTTCACAACAAGTTTCATGACACTCAAGCAGTTACAACTTGCAGATAAGTCAAAATTCCTTAATTAGTTCATTCCACAGATGACCATTACTAATCATCTATGCCTTATACGGCCCATAAGACCAGATACTAATTGGAACCTTTTTAGTTCCAATTAACTTGCTTGTGTCCCTTCAGCCAGGACTACGACTTCTAGTTCAATTGGAATCGAGAGATACCAATTGGACTCAACTCATACCACAAGCGACAATAGTAGCTAGCGAGCCCCACAAAATTGCTAATTTCCATCATCGAACTTGGTCGAACCCAATTCTTAACCGCCTCAACCTTTAATTGTTGGTAACTAGACCTTAAATAAATCTTAGAGAAAACCGATGCACCTTGCAATTGGTCTAAAAGGTCATCCATCTGAAGCAATGGATACTTGTTCTGAATGGTGACCCTATTCAGCTGTCGGTAGTCTATACACATCCTGTCTTGCTAGTGATGGTGTAACCTCTTTTGTTACTCTAGTTCAGACCATAGAGTGAAGGAGGAAAGATACCAAATTGTATCACCCAGATACCAATTGGATTCAAGTCATAGCACGAAAGAGTAGAAAGAAGTGAGTTTTTCCTAAAGTCCTACAGCCTCTCGAAGAAAAGTACGGACGCCATCGTACCGTTCCATAAGACTCTACTAGACTCGTTTTGGTACAATGAGATCAATGACCTAGGGGTCTGATACCAACTTTGTCACGACCCAGACCATCGGGGTGGACACCCACACTAACCATCCGGTGGGAGAACCATTACTACAACCCAGACTAAACAACTTAACCAAAAACTATGCATTTAAAAATACGGAAGCAGGTTGAAATGACTATAAAAATGGAGTCCCTATAAACTCCAAGATTTTAACAAACAACTAACCAAACTAATGCAGAAGAACAACCCCTAGAACCTGAAAGTCAATGTACCAAAACTCTACTAATGACAAGTCTAAGAACAAGGGCACAACCTCGAAGCTAAACAAAACACCTTAAACAAATAGTTTAAATCCGAAAAGGGTGTACTTAAACAGGACAGATCCATGGCAGACTGAAAGAACGGAGATCTATCAATAGCCACCTGAAGATGCTGTGTACTCAACAAAGAACTAGCAACTGCAGTATCAGTACACACCCACGGTGTACTGGTAGGAACACGTTGCTATCCCAATAAGTGTAACATACATTAGTCAATACAACAATATAATCACATGCACATATCGAACATATATAATATCAGTAACATATACGAACAATGAACAAGTTCACGAATCTCACATATCACATTTATATCAATTTAGAGCAACATACCATTTTCCAATATCAATCGTCATTAGATGTGAACGAACTTATCACAAGTAGAAACACAACACAATTCAATGGTCCTCCACGGAACCCAATTCAATGGTCCTCTCATGGATCCCACACCCAAACAGTTAGCATACCAGAACGTGATACCCAATCCAATAATTATGCCGGAACGTGGCAACCGATCTCATAATTATGTTAGAATGTGGAAACCGATCCTAGTTAGTTATGCCGGAACGTGGCAACCGATCCATTCAACAAACCACAATCACAATCACAAGTATATCCTCAAGATTATACATTTAAGTCATGATTTCATGGTAACCATCATTCATTTATCTCATTTATAACAAGTGTGATCAATAATGCAACATTCATATACATACATGTGTCATAATGAAGCAAGAACAAGCATACATCACACAATCATAGAACCACAACCATCACCTACCTCGAATCCAAGCTTGAATCCCCTAAGGCACTTGAATCTTCCCTTTCCGGATTCTTCCCGCTTGTTCGTGGTCTAAACACACACAGTTAACGCAAGGATCAATAAACAAGGCCTAATTAGTCGGATTATAATCAACATTATCAACCCTAGGCCAACCCAAGATACCAATACCCAAATGAGGGATTTTTCCACCATTAACTTCAGATAAAAACCTTTCCCTAATGATAATTACCCAAGAAACTACGTTCTACGGATCGAAATCTGGATTTAGGGAGTGAAAACCTTACCTTTAGCCTCAAGAATAGTGAAAAATAGCCAAGAACTCGTCTGGGGTCGTTCTTAGCTCTCAAAGTTGAAAAGTGCAGAATAAAGATGTTTTGGGGTTTATTTACGACCTTAAGTCGCGTCAGACCTGCCACAGCAGTTCTCACCCCGCTACAGCGGCCCTGCCCTGGCCACAGCAATCCCGCCCCAGCGGTTTGCACGGAACTAGTGAGCTATTTTAATAAATCCAAGACCCCCATTTCACAATACACCTTTAACCAATGAATCTCAGAAAATATTGTTCACGCTAAGATCTATTTCGGAAGTTCTACTCACCTGAATTCAATTCCATAAAGACGTACAGATTCCTTAACATCTTAGCTATCTACTCATGTGATCAAAATCATAATTAGATCACCCAATTTCTACCAGATTTCCCTAGACCTTATTGACTCCGATTTCGTCCAAATCTAGACTAGGCTAGGAAATCCCAAGTTACTACCAAAATGTTTTCTGACCCCAATTCTTTCCCTATTGGCTTTTCTCTAATGACGGAATGAGGTCGTTACAATACAGGAGTTGAGCAGATGAGAGAGTGAAGGATTTTTAAATTTAAAACTGTTTGGCCCTTTTAGTTCACGCGTCTGCCGACTCACTCGGTGATGCGCCGAATTGTATTTTGGCTCGCCGTGTTTTACAGAACTCCCAACAATTTTGGGGTTCAAACGGCAGACATAATCGGGCTTGCCGAGTTTTACATAATCCCCCCATCAAGCTGGGTGGTTCAAACGACTGTCTAACTCGAGCACGCCGACCTGTTCGGCGTGTCACTGATTGGAAATTTAGCTCTCCTATTGCCCATTTTCCAATACTTTTCACTTTTCAACCTACAAAATCAACACCCATTATTCAAAAGCAAAGTTTTAAAAAAACACCAAAAACTTGGGTTGCCTCCCAAGAAGCGCCTTATTAACGTCGTGGCACAACGAAGATACCAATTCAAACTTCATTTTTTTAGGTTGGCCATTGTGTCACTAGGCGACCCTCCTTTTGGCCTTAGATTAAATTGAGATGAAATTTGACCCATTGCCGTTTCCAATTTCTTGATTGACACTACATACGAGGTGACTATCTGATTAAATGTAGAGACGTCCTCTTCAATTTCCTTCAAAACTTTGTCCGACCCTTCCACCTTATTGAGAATGCGCACATGCATGTCTTCCGTACGGAAGTTCTCTGTGTCAGCCTTTTACTCCTTAGGCTATTGATGTTCATGGGGTGGAACGTATCTTTCCTTGTCACCATCCCTTTCGTTCCAATTGGCATTACGATCACGCCATTCTCTGTCACGGTCTCTCCGTACATCATCTTTATTCCAACCCGAATTTCCACCCCGCCTTAGACGGTTTGGACGAAAACCTCCTCCTTGGTTTGCAAGGAAGTTCACTTCCTCCTTATACAGCGCCTCAAATTATGTTTCTTCGAGGTTTGCTCCTCCAATACCCACAACATTTGCACTCTTTAACCCACTACCCATCACATTTTTCGATAATATATCCAGTTAGGTCATCATTTTACAATATTTTGGTCTCTCTTGATCCTTCTCGATTTGCTCTTTCGTCATCCTAGAAGTGAGAGGAGACACTTGGTCCTTACGAGTGTACCATGCTCTATTGATCTTGGTCATGCCATCAAGGAATTGAGATTCTACCTCATAAGGCTGTTGCATTATACCTCCGAAAACAAGTTAATCAGCAACACCTTTGTGCACCAAGTCAAGACTCCTATAGAAGTATTGTAGAAGCACCTTTTTTGGAAGATAGTGAGTCGAACATTGAAGTAAATCTCAACCACATCTCATGGATTTGTTCACCGTCCAAGCATTTGAAACTTTGGATACTATCCCTTAAGGTCATCATTTTTTATGAGGGAAACAATCTACCAATGAAATCTCGCGTGAGTTCATCCCAGTGGTGATGGAGTTCCTCAATAAATCAGCTAACCATTTGGTAGCTTCACCCATCAAAGAGAGTGGGAACAATCCAAGACGAACTGATTCTTGTGATATGTTCTTGAACGAGAATGGAGCACAAATGTCCACAAAGTTTCGAATATGTTCATGGGGATCTTCATGGGCTAGCCCTCCATATAATCCTTTCATTTTCAGGAGTTGTAGTATTGTGATAGTGAAATGGAATACAACAGTCCCTTCAACTGGAGGTAGACGTATCACACCAACACCACCCAATTGAATTGGGTCATTCGCATCATTAAGATTTCCATTATCATCTTGGTGGCCAACTTGGCTACCATTACTCTCGTTCACACCCATTTCTTCTTCTGTTCAAAACAAGCCACCACAAAAAACGAAACAAAGTAAGTCGAGTCAACTACAAAACAAAAAGATTACCACTTTAAACTTCAATAATAGAATTCTAAACACCACTTCCCGGCAGCGACGCTATTTTTGATAAACGCTCAACTGCACTTCATCTAATACTAGATGTGAGCGATCGTAATCTAGTATATAACCCAACAAAAGGTTGGGGTCTAACCCATAGTGAGCGGTACAAGTACGAATTTAGTTATGAAGTTACGAATGTAATCTAATTATTGGTAGGAATAAAAATTATCGAAAACACTTAGTTAAATTGAAATGGGTGACAACAAATGTCAGATGGGGGGGATTGGTTTGTCAATTAACAACTAAAATGAATACGGAAACATGGGTTCCAACAAAATTAAGAGGAATTCTCGGGATGTGATCAATTATAGGCTAATTATGTTATATGGGTAATTGAAGTTTATTAATAATTTGCTGAATCACTGTGGGTAGGCTAGACTATAAGTGCAATAGTTTTCTCTCGAACAACTATTACGGTTCAAGCGAGTTCTCTCGAACCTCGACAAGCTTAACACTACAAAACAGACAAAAATCTTAATTTATCTACTCTCTCGAGCTAGATAGGTAGGAGCGAGTTCAGATTCACTCTCTCAAGCTGAACCCATAACAACCCACACGCTATAATCATCAATCGATAACCTTGGTTTTAGAACCTCTCTCTCGAGCAAGTCTAAAACATTGAGCTAAAGTTGTATTTGCAACTACAATTCACGAATTACTGCTCAGTTATTAATCAAACCCACATTAAAACAACATTTAATTCATTAAACAACAATACCGATAAGCTAATTAAGCTAATAATTACATGATCACACCCCAAGAATTGGTGCTTTAGCTACACATTATAAAAAGAGAAAAACAATCACCAACTATGTTAGCCATGAGCTAGGTAAAAGTTTCCTAGTCTCTACAATGCTCTAAATTGAATTAGTTCAAAGTTCCAATTGAAATTCTTCCAAATATTGTCTCAAAAGTTTCAAAGTCTGCAATGGGAACTCAAACACTCAAAGTAAGCTAAAAATTATAAGAACTGTGGGAAACTCCTTTCTCTTCTTTTTAAATTTAATGTATAGTTGCCCAATATTTTGCCTGAAAGGTAATTGGGCGAAGTAAGTCGCGCCTCGCCAACCAGGTCGGCTATCTGCCGTCCGCTCCCTTACATCACCAATTTGCATTGG
>JAJOOI010005244.1:0-73042 GCA_029582585.1 Solanum bukasovii
AATCTTTGGTAATGGTGTGTCACAACTTGAATCTTTGAGTACACAATTGATCCTTGCATAAGTAAATTGAGTCTTGTTGTGTACATTCATAATTGAGTCTTGTGTAGCACTGTTCGAGACATCCTTGTTAAACTGCTGAACTTGAGTTTTTGAGGAAAAGCAAAAGTTTAAGTTGGGGGTGTATGAGTCCACAAATTGGACTCATTTAGGGCTATATTTTAATAGAAATTGTGTCCTCAAATGCTTATTTTATCTCAATATCTGATGAAAACCCTTAAGTTTCAGGTATTTGAAGTTTGAAGGAAAGCATGGACACTACGTCGCAAAAAGGAGCGGAAAGGCTGAAAAGAACGAAGAAATGAAGACCTAAGGATCGCCAACTCCACTGAGCGAGTCGTTGAAGGGTCTTACTTCGCCTTTTGTTCCAGTGTGCTGAGCCCTGAAGGAAAGGATCAAGTCGGCAGAAAAAGGGAGCAGTCGGCGCATCGCCGAAAAGTTCCACGAAGCAGTACCATGTCGTCCAATGACCCAGAGCACGACGATGCTGATGGCTGGTGCAACACGGCAATGAACTACACCAAAAGGCAAATCACCTAGTTGATCGGTGGTTCCGACTAATGACGCCAAGTTATCCGCTGTAGCACAAATCTATGAAAACTATAAAATCTAGTTAGAGTTGTAGTTTTAAGTGTGGAACAATTATTATAATTTTCATATAGAATAGTACTTTTTGATATTTTTGCTCTGAGTTTGAGAGGGTTTTGAAGACTTGAAGATCCAAAGGGTTCCATCTTCAAGATTTGGATTTGGATCTCTTGGAATCTTAAATTTTGGCCTATATCAAGACTTAAATCTTAATACCTAGTTGAATGCGAGCTCAATTTGGTATAAATTTCTATCTCCTATACATGTGTGGATAAAAACCACAATTCTTGGGGTATGATTTACGAATATGGGTTAAGATAATTGTTTGGTCTTGCTTGTAGATAGTTTAATCATAGTTTAATTGTGATTTCGTTTAGTAGTTGTGGATGAATTTAATGAATTTGTAGTTGCAAATACAAGTTTATTTATGTGTTTTCGGCTTGCTCGAGAGAGAGGTCATAAAACTAAAACTACTAAATTGATGGCCGGTGGGAGTGGGTCAACATGAGGTTCAACTCGAGAGAGTGAATCCTAGTCTCATTCCCACACACTCAGCTCGAGAGAGTGAGTGGGTTAAGGCGTAGGTTGGTCTTTATGTGGCAAGTTGGTGTCCGAGAGGAACGCATTTGAAACGGGGTAAGTTGCTCTAGAGAGAGCTTATCCCCCTTAAAGTTTAGCCTAGTCACAATTATTCTATGAATCTTCTATCGAAAGAATGTACCCAATCATCTAGATTAACCCGTATTCCCGTCACATCCCAAGGATCCCCTCTCATTACTTAGAAATCCTTGTTTATTTTGTTGGTTTTACTTACTTTTGACAAAACCCCCTATTGTTAATTGACACTCTTTTGTACCCCTTTAATTTACAATGATTTTAATCGTTAATGTCTTTAGCAACGAATAGTTAGAACTAAATTTTATTTTTATATTAATTTTCAAAACCACTCCCTTGGGAACGTTCCCAACCCTTGGTTGGGTTACTAAACTATTGTACAATTGCAGACACTTGCATCGGAAGATGTGTCTTGATTACGCAAACATCAGGATGTAGCTCCTACTTCCTTGTAATTGCATTTTTTATGACTTGAGAAGGAGTTGATATTTCCTCCTATTAATTGTGCATTTTGTTATGTTGCATGCATGATGGGCTGCTAGTCTTGAGTCTTTGTTTCCATAAGGTATCTAAATCGTCATTCGAGGACAAATGCTCCCAAGGGGGAGATAATGTGACAATCCGGAAAATGGTAGGTTAATCTAGATCCTAAACGTGATTACGAACGTCAAGTATGAGGGTTATTTGGGTCAAGACCAAAGGGGCAAGTGCAAGGCAAAGGGGCTAAGCCAAGGCCAAGGCTTGTCCCTAGCTTGTAGATACTTCCCCACCTTCACGAGTGGGACCAGGAGTTGTGGTTGTAACTCCCCGGAAACTAGTGAGTTGAACTAGTGTTTTGAAGAGTCTTGTAGTGGAGTTTGGAGTGTTGTATGAGGGTTAAAACTTGTAAAAATGGTTCCCATACTTATAATAACATGTTTAGGGGTTAAATGTCCGGGTACGACTCCCCAAGGACCACCCAAGGGGTCCTTGAGGAGGACCTCAAAACAGTCCCCAAAACTGTCCAACTTTAGTGACCTACGGTTGCAGATCACGCCCCTTAGATCAACCTACGCCCCGTAGGTCATGGGTGTAGGTCAGGGATTGAAACACCCTGCAAATTATGAGCCCCAAGTCCAAACCATGGACCCAAACCACGTTCAGTAGACCTATCCACGGTCCGTGGATGGGGGTCTCGTAGGTGCTGCCAGTTTTGGAGTTTTAGTTTTTAAGTTAGTGTTTAGAGGTTAGTTTAGTAATTATTTGAGGGGTTAGGAGGGACGATTAGTTAGTTAATTAACCTTCTATAAATAGTTAATAGACCCTAAACTAATGATTTTAAATCATTCATCTTAGAACTCTCAAATTACTCTCAAGAAATTCTCTCTCTAGAAGCAAAGAAGAAGAAGAAGAAGAAGTGGGGCAGCATCTAGGTCGATTCACCATTGATTTAAAGCTTTGTTTAGGGCATTGATTAAAGGTATGTGAAGCTTAATCATCCATGGGTTCTTCCACCCATGGAGCCCTCACAGTTTCCCCTCAATTGTGAACTCAAAAATCCAATTTTAGCTAGGGTTGTGATTGCATTGTGGGTAGGGTTTGGGTGTGATTCCAATTTAGTGGATATCACCCAATTATGATTGATTTAAATTTGTTTAAGCGATATTATAAAGATGTCATGTGATTTATATGGTGAACCCTAATCTAAATTGATGAATGCGATCTTTGTGGGTTGATGCCATTAGAGGTGGAATTGAAGGTCCATGAGTGATCTTCCTAATTCAATGTTGTGTGTAGTAATTGATCAAGATTAGGAGTACCTAGACATGAATGAAGCTAGACTCTATACTACATGATTGATCTTGGCTTGTAAAGATGAAATTGAACCTTTAAGGCAAATTATGACTAGAAACACCTAGTATTAAAGAATGTGATTGAATGTCTTGTAATCTAGGTTCATAATATGCTTTCATGATGTAGAGTCATTGAGAATGATGAGTCATATTAATGAATTATGATCGTTAGGGCTTAAGCAAGAAGCTAATGTGATCAAATTTAGATCCTAAGGCTTTGAGAGTAAAATCTACATATGAGTTCAAGGCTTGTGAATAAGATTGTGTTGAGAGACCTTTACTTACTTAATTCACCATATGAATCATAGATGGTAGGAAGTGATAGAATCACTAAGGTCATGATGAGATCCATGTCTAATGAAGAATTCTAGACATGTTGCTAAACATGAATAGGAACTTAACATGAAAGACTTCTCACATAGAATGATTCTAGGTTGAAAGTTTTGCTCACCTAAAATGAATCTAAGTCTTAGGACTACAAAAACGTGATGAGGCTTGTGGTGATTCCCCTAAATGACCTTTGCATGATAGGAATGTGGGGTGAATTCCCTTACTCCTAATTAGTTAAACATGAGGTGATTACCCATGTCATGATGTGGGGAGTGTGAGGTGATTACCCTTTTATATATGTGTGACTCCCAAGGCAAGAGGTGATTACCCATTAGCCTTTGTGTTTATTATGGAGGCGATTACCCATAATCCTTATGTGTTGATATGGAGGCGAATACCTACATTACACATTTAAATTGATATGGAGGGGAATACCTATATCACCGTAAAATGAATATGGAGGCGAATACCTATATTCTTCTAATAATGAACATGGAGGCGAACACCTATGATTCATTGATGTTTATGCCTTGAGGTGACTTCCCCCTTGCATTTATGAACATGAGCATGACTAGTTCGGGATAGTAGGTCTAAGTACCTCTCTACTTCATGCATGACTAAGAGGTGATTACCCTTGTTTTGATGATGTTAAGATATGATGAACATGAATAATGAACTTAGACATGCTAAAAGAAGTACCTCATAGGGTCCAACTTTATCATGAACTAAGATTATGCTTTAAGTAGCATTTCCTATGGTTCAACCTTAATGAGCTAAGATGTACCTAGTATAGAATCTCTTAGGGTTCAAACAAAAAGAACTAAGATAGACTTAGTAAAGTGTTTCCTAGAGTTCCAATGCTTTGAAATGAGGGCTAGTCTCTAAGTTAAGGAACATGAGTATGATGACCTAAAGAAGTACTTAGTATGAGTAGTAGTATGGGATGACACTCATGCCTTGCACAAGTATGACTAAAGGTTACCTTATGAGTGTTGTCTTACATGAGTGGTGTTTGATGGATTGTTTCTATAGATGCCTTCCAAGATAGGATTGACTAGAGGTGATAATTCCTTGGTCTACTTGAAGTAAGCCAATAGTCATACCAAAGGAGGGTGAATATGACTAAGATGACTTCATGGTTATGATTAGTGTGGAGGGTATTATGGGATACCTTTCATACATTGCACAAGTGTGCTTTGAAGTTACTTAGGAGTAGGGTGCCCTTATGGTAGGAAGGCTTAAGACTTAACCATGCCTATAAACCATGATTAGGATTACCAAAAAGGGATACTTGGCTTGGGTGGTATTATGGAATGCTATTCATGCTTGGCACTTGTATACTTTTGAGGTTACTTGAAAATGGTTCTATTGTGGTATTGATGACTAAGAGTCAATTGTGCTTATATTGTTATGATGTATCTCCAATGCTCATTAAATATATCTTATGTTGACTTGTGTTTATATGATGCTTGTGTTGATGATTATTCTATGGATATATTGATTGTGTTATGACCAGTTATGATCTCTTATGCTTATGTCTTATGTTGACTAACCATTTAGATGATCTTATGTAGTTGTGCTAGCTTTCATACTTGGTACATTTTGTACTAACGCATATTGCCTACATTCTAATCAAATGTAGGTTTGGAGACTTGAGTTGCTTGGAAGAGAGGTTTCTAGAGGTTGCAAGGAGTTGAAGATCTTGGTGAGTCCTCATAACTTCGAGAACAACAACCACTTTACCTTTATGTCTTTATTTTCATGTTTTTAGACTTTGTATGGGCAGTATCCCAAAGACTTTTATTCATGAGTTTAAATAGATGGTTTGAGACAGAGGTTTTAGTAAGACTTCCGTTTGCTTTATGAAAAATGACTTCGATTGTAAAAGTTTTGAATTTTCCTGTCTTTTCTATTATCTTATGTTAAGAATGTGCTAAGGGCTTGTATGAGACCCCTTCGGGGTCAACTATGCCATGATACGTCTAGGGGGTACCCTTGGGTCATGACAGTGGTCCTCACCACGGCTCGTTAAGGCAACTCGTAGACTTGCCTTGGCCATGAAAATGTGGCCACCATTTTCCCTAGGTACTGCCTCAACTTCCATGGCCATCACCACGTCCCGTGGTCATGACCACGACCATGTGAGGTGCTCGCGGAGTTGCCTTAGGCAATGAGCAAAGGGCCCTAAGTGGCGAGGCTATTGCGTCAAGGACCGCGAGAGGGACCACGACTCGTGGTCTTCACTAGGATTCGTGGTGCCCCTCGTGGTGATGCCTTGGGCTTGAAAGCCTCATGCCACCTTAGAGGGGCTACTGCCCCAAACCTTCACAGACAGGACCACGAGCAGTGGTCCCCACCACGTCTCCTGAAGGTGCTCATGGCTCCTGGGCGTGGTCCTTAAATGAGGGAGAATTGGGTCATTTCCTTTTTAGTCCAATTAAAGTTGGGGTGTTTTGGGTATTTTTAGGGGAAGTTTATTTATTGTTTTTAAGTCAAATTTCACAAGACTTGGTCATTATTCACAAACACCCAATTGAAATCAAAACTCCCTCCTCTCTCTGTATTTCTCTCACTAGAATTCCTCCATTGAAGAACAACAAGAACTTGAAGAATAGGGCTCAAGAATCAATCTTCTCAACTCCAATTCGTGGGTAAAGCTTCAATGAAGGTATGGGAGTCTTGATTCATGGAACACTTTTCTCCATGAAGCCCTTCAGCTCTTAATTTCGAATTTTGTAGATTCTTCCAAAACTAAGGTTTTCAATCTAGCCACGGGTTCTTCCTAAAAATGATTTCATTGGGTTAATTGTCTTATATTATGGATGATTTGATGTTTAATGGTGATTTTTATAGTAAAAATCACCATGAACCCATGCATTACCCCATAACCCCAATTTCATGAATTGTGATGCGTGTATTGATGCAAAGTGAATACTATGAATTGTGTCTATGATATTTTAGTTATTGAATCTTTTTTATTCATGCCTAGTGTAGTAATTCTAGGTGTAATTGTAAAACATGATTCATGACCCTTGAAGGTGTAAGTTGCTACGGTTTGTACATGTTGATGAAAGATGTGTATGAACTTATGATTCACTTAGAAAGTGAAGGTCCTATGACTATTGTGTAAATTGAGGTATTGTTAAAAGACCATTCTTCCCTTACCCTTACACTTGATTATGTATGGATTGTCTAGGATGATGATAATGTTGTTGTGTTGATTGAAACGCTATTATCATGAAACACTATGACCAATAATGTGAAAGAATTACTCACATGTTAATGATTGATTCTATGGTTGAAAGTACATTCTCACTTCATTGAATCTATGAGCTATTTTATGAGTTTTATTGAATGAAGGGCAAAGTATTCCTTCACACATGTAAATGCGATTCAAGACTAATTATGTATAATTTGGGAAATAATGCTTAGCACCGAGTGGATATGGTCAATGAGGTAGAGGCCCTCCAGTCAATACAATAGGCCGGGTCGTCTAGAAATTCTCATGAGATGGGAACTCCTCCACCAATACAAAAAGTTGGGTTTCTAGAAACAATCTCCGTATCCTATAACTATGTGCCCACATAGGTATTTAGCTAGTGGATCCACCTAAAATCTAATACATTTAGTTCTACCTTAGGCAAGTTGGACACCTTCTTTCGGTGTGGGGTTACATGATACCGGATTCCATGTCAGTAACATGGTCTATGTTGGTTATGGCTAATATGATACGAACTATACTTATGACTTCTTGGTGAGTTTACTTAGTAGGAGTGAGAGTATGGGAGTTAACTATTACATTGCACAAGTGGACTTAGTAAGGGGTTATGTGATGGTTTTCTTTATGCTATGATGAGACATGAATGTATGCATGCATGTTGAATGTATAGTTGCTATGAATGACTTTCCTTATGTTCAAGTAATGTACATGACTATTTCCTTATTTATGACTATTGATTATGATGAGGTCTAAAGGTGATATGTATGACTAAGGTAGCTTCAAAGGAGTAATTGGTATGGTTGGTATTATGGGATGCCAACCATACATCTTATTCCTTAGAGTTGCTAAGGTAATGTTTTCACTATCTATGAAGGATAAATATGATTATTGAATTGTGTTTTACATTGAAAGTGCATGTTTATTTCAAAACTTGACAAATGCAGACTTTTTAACAAAAATGTCCTTTTTATCATATTTCAAGGATTTTATGCATGCTTCCATACTTAGTACTATATGTTCTAACCCATTTCTTCTACATTTACTATGAGTGTAGGTTCTGATCGTTGAGACGTACTTCCACTTCCTTCAAGTGAAGCGTGGGTTGACTATTCCCTATGCTTGGTGAGTCCTCAAGTTCGAGCACAAGTTGTTATTGCTTCTAGTTTCTATTTGTATTTTCTATATTCAAGACTATTGATGTAAAGGGCTATGTCCCTAAGTTTTTATTCCTATGTTTTAGATGGTGACTGAGACATGGTCTAGACTTTTATGATTTCCTTTTATGAAAAAGAAGTTGAACTACGATTGTAAAAGTTTTAAATTTTCCGCATCATTCTTATGGATTTTTGTGTATGATTATTGATGAGCCCACAAATTGGACTCATTTAGGGCTTTATTCTGATAGAAATAGTGTCCTCGAATGCTTGTTTTGTCTAAATACCTGATGAAAACTCTTAAGTTTCAGGTATTTGAAGTTTTAGTGGAAGCATGGACGCTTAGGCGCAAAAAGGAACAAAAAGGCTGAAAAGAATGAAGAAGCTGAAGCCTGAGCTCCGCCAAGTACACTCGGTGAGTCGCCAATGGGACAGATTCCGCCCTTTGTTCCAGTACGCGAATCCCTGAAGGAAAAGGATCAAAAAGGTGATGATAGGAAGCAGTCGGTGTTTCGCCGAATAGTTCCGTGAAGCAGTACTATTCCGCTCAATGGTCCAGACGTGAAAATGCTGAAGGAAAGCACGAAACGGCAATGAGACAGAAGAAGGGCGAGTCGCCGAGTCAATCAGCGAACTCGATTAACTACGCCAAATTGTCTTCCAGCACAAATTTCTGATGGCTATAAATACTAAACTCTTTTATAATTCTTAGGGAGACACTTTCATTATTGTAATTTTCAGATTATAATAGTAATTTTTTAGATATTTGTTCTCTCAAGTTTACAGAGGGTTTTTAGGAGACTTGAAGAAAGAAGGGTTTCATCTTCCCCAAGTTGGAAGTGAGTCTTCTCCATTCTTCTTCCTTTGCTTATATCAAGGTTTAATTTCTTAAACACATTTGATTTTAGTATCATGTTAGGTGTATTTTGTTATTTCTTGATGTGTGGCTAAAAACCCCTATTCTTGGGGTGTGATTTAACAAATGTGGGTTGATATTCTTGTTGGGTTTTGCTTGTTGATAGGTTAGATGTATTTTAATGGTGATTTCACCTGGTGGTTGTGGTTTAATCTAATGGGTTTGTAGTTTCAAATACAAATCTACCCATGTGTTTTCGGCTTGCCCGAGAGGGAGGTGCAAAACCAAGACCACTAGACTGATGGCCTAAACAGTGGGTCGACATGAGGTTCAGCCCGAGAGGGTGAGCCCTACTTTCATATCCTAACATTCAGCTCGAGAGAGTGAATGGGGTAAGTCGTAGGCTAGTCTTCATGCGCAAATGGGTGTCCGAGAGGAACCCATTTGAAACGGGGTAAGTTGCCCGAGAGTGAACTTATTTCCATCTAAAGCTTAGCCTAGTCACTATTTTCTTGCAAATTTCCTATCAAAAGCATGTGCCCAACGATTTATTTCAACTTGTATTGCGGTCACACCCCAAGAACCTTTCCCCATACTTGATTTTCTTGTTATTTTTTGTTGTTTTTAACTACTTGTGACGAAATGCCCAATTGATATTTGACACTTTCGTGTCACCCCCTTCAATTTACTATGTTTTTACTTGTTAATATCTTTAGCTACGACTAGTTAGAGCTAAATTTTATTTCTCTATTAATTCTCAAAACCACTCCATTGGGACGATCCCAACCCTTAGTTGGGTTACTATACTATTGCACGATCGTAGACACATTGAATTGGAAGCTTGTGTCATTGATTACGGCAAACATCAAAATGGCGCCGCTGCCGGGGAGTGGTGTTATTTGAGAATTTTTAGTTTAATAGAGTTTTTGTTCTTCTTAGTTGTAGCTCACTAACTTTACTTTTAGTTTTGTGTTTCTTCGAGTTGTCCATATAGATAAGTTTGACGAGCAGTGTTCAAGATTTAATGGAGTTCCCTCCATTAGAGGTAATGATGTTCCGAGATCATGTTCTCACCTTCAAGCAATTGGAAGGTGAAAAGATCTATGAGACATGGGCAAGATTCAATGAGCTGCTAACTCAATGCCACACTCATGGACTTACCGATACGATCCTCCTTGACTGCTTCTACCGAAATCTTAGCCCCGGAAACAAGACGTTGGTTGACCAAATCCTTCGTGGCGTGATGTCAAAGAAACCATATACAATGGCAGTCCAACTGCTTGACAATATGGCTAAAATGAGCTGAGGGGTTGAAAAGGATTTCTTGATGGCTGCACTGATGACTTAAATGGATGACTTGAAAAGAAATATAACGCAGATCAAAACCCAGTGAAAGAAGAAGGACAAAAAAATACATCCCCCCTCATAAAAAAATATAATGAGAACAAGGAGATCAAATGCATCGAGGAAATGCTCTCAACAATTTTCCGTAAGGTAACCGAGCAAGACAAAGAGTTGGAAGGATTAAAAGAAGACATCGAAGGAATGAAACGAATGATTCGTTCTCATTCCATAGCTGTCCAGCTGCTCGAGGACCTGATGATTCATGCATTGCCTTAGGTCCATCCACAGAGAAATAGGGAGTGGCCTCATGAATATCTGGCCAACCCCAACAATGAAACTTAAGCAATGAATTGCATCGTGCTATGACGTTAAATAAGATGCTTCTTGGGAGGCAACCCAAGGTTGTAGATGAATAGGTTTTTGCTTTTATGAATAATGGTGCATTGATGCTGCAGATTTAAGTGAAGGAAGTGTAGAAAAGTGAAGATTGACGGGTAGACGTCCGCTCCGCGAACAACCAAGTAGGTCGGCGAGCCCACCTGGATTCTCCGTTTGGCCCAATGCAAGTGTTATACAGAGCCTGTAAAACTTGGCGAACTCGAACATAAATAGAGGGATCAATAACCACTCAGCGGATCGCCGAGTAGGTTTGCGAATACGACTAACGTCGCTGAATGGAAACAAAGTGAACATCATATATGGCCTACAATCACACTTTTTCATTCTCTCACTTGCAAACTCCATAACTTCACACCAAGGTAGTAGTCTACATTTTGTCACCTTAGATTAGTACTTTATTCAAGAATTAGCGCTTGGAACTTGGATTTTTGTTGCCGCCTAGCATTACAAATTGTGTGCACTTAGCAAAAAGGTTAATTTTAAAAAAAACCTCATTTGCTTTTGAAGAAGTTCAATCTCAACTGCAATCTAGGTACCCATTAATATGTGTTAACTCTCTCTGATATGAGTAGAAGTGTTCGAATACCTGTGTAGGCTGTGTAAATTAGAGCTTAATTGTTCTTACTGTTCGAATTCCTTTTTCACTGTGCTTGCCTTGAAACTAAATATGGTAAACTGTGCATAATGGGTGTTGACTGTTAATGGGTGATATTAGTCTAGGATGAATTTCATTGATGATTAATTTACTTTTTTCTTTGGGGTTGTATGATCAATTTTTAGAAATGGGTTAAATCTCGGCACGATTGATCATTCGGCGAGCAGGGCCGAGATCGCCAAATCACTCGCAAGTCGCCTGCTAACCCTAGATCTCATGTAGTTTCATACTTTAGGTGTTGTGAGCTCTGTGATCTTCAACAGACAAACCCATGATCGCCAAATAGGGTTGGCGATTCGCCAATGAGATTGGCGAGTCTGTCTGCATTTTGTGTTACAATGTAATTACTGACGATTCTATCTAGCATTTTTGCAGATATGGCCAAACAACCGACCAGAGGAAGAGAGAAAGGAATTGTAATCAGTGAAAATGCACCTCCACCCAGAGGCAAAGCTACCAAAACTTCAAAAGGCAAAGAGAAGGGCAAAGCCTTCGATCTATCCGATGCAAGCTCTGAAAGCACATGCTTCTACACCATCGAACCACCCACATATAACAGTAAGAGTACAGATTCTGACGAAGATTACGAAACAGAGGCAAGGAAGGCTGAGTTGCGATAAAAAAGGATACATGATCCATATCAGATCAAAGATAGTCAACCCAACACTCCAACTTCTCCAGCTCCAGGACAAGCATTAGTATTGGCACATCCAATGCAAGGTCCTAAGCAGGGATCAATGAGTAGATCAAAGGCGGATGGTCTGAGAACAATCATTGAGGAGAAACGACTTTACATAGATGGGGTCATTGATAGGTATCCAGAGGTGATGGAGTGCCTGAAACACCACAAATTCCAAATCTTCACAAGACAGCGCGACCCTTACATACCAAGCTAGGTTAGAGAGTTCTACACCGCATATACTGCATTGGTACCTCAATGGAGAAGGCTAGTCTCATTTTTTAAAGTCGTGGACTATGTGGTTGTCAGAGGAAGGAAGGTAGCCTGTGACAATGAAACTATCAACATAGTTTTGGGTATGTTTGATAAGATTAATGACCACTACAAGCACTTGATTAGGACACAGAAGCTGGCTGCAATGAAAAAATGGTTAGCTCCACTAGTATCAGATGATGATGCTCCAACATGGTTAGCAGAAGGAGTCCCAATTGAGAAGAAAATTCTGAACATAGCTGCACGATACTGGTTTGGATTCATCAGCAACTCAGTTATGCCATCACAGAATTAATCTATCCTTCTTCATGCTAAGGCAGCTTGTCTTGCATGCATCATGGATAGAGCCAGGATAAATATCAGAAAGATTATTTCCTCTGAGATCCATATGCGTGCAAAACAGAGTCAGATATCTCTAATTTCCTTGTATTAATCACTGAATTATGCAAAAGAGCTCGGGTGCTTAGAGATGCAACGAAGGACGTTAAATTGACTGCCACCGCCTCCACCAGTATCCGAAAGATCGAAGCCGAATATCTGAAGGACCAAGCAGAAAAAAACAGAAGGAAGCTGTGGCAGCAAGATCTATACCTGCAGAGGCATCTTTGCCTACTCCAGTCCCTGGGCCTTCTGGTATATCTGATAGCATTACCACTCTCTCTAACTCTACAGGTCCCTTTGCTGCTTCATTACCACCCAGACTTTCAGCTGTTATGGCCCCCTTTGAACCGATCACTCAGGCATCCTTGATCTGAATGGGACAACTTGCCCAAAGTGGTAATTATCGGATTGCCAACATTGAAAACTCTATTCCAGGCATAATTCAGGTTTCCCTCGACAATGCTATGAGACCATTGAGCACCACTATTGATGCTCTAGAGGCTAGGATGTTAGTGTTCGAGCATGATCAAGTAGCCATAGAGGAGGTAACAGCTATAAAAGCCACCATTGCAGAGCTGAAGAAAGATGTGGACTACCTAAAGTCCACTGATATATCCACGATCTTCGGAACAGTGAAAGTCCCAGATATGCCCGAAATGCCCCAGACTACCGCAGGACATGAGGATGGAATGAAGCATATAGCTGATCTTGAATTGGAGGCAGAAACTGACGAAGAGATATTTGAGGAAGTTACAGCGGACGACATAGCCAAGATTGAAGAACTCATGATAGATGCTGCAGTGAAAACTTCTTTAGCAAAGTTTCCTGCTGCAAGATCTAGTAGAGCTGGTCCTTCTGGTGGTCACTCTGGATACTGATGCCATGACAGATAGAGCAACCACATAGCCAGGATCACTTCTTTACCTCTCTATTCATCTTACTTACTTTTAGTTTTGGATACTTTATTTCATTTGCATTTGAGGAAAAATGCTTTTATTTGTGGTGGGGTGAGGCCTACCTTTAGTTGATGCTATTTGATGTTTGTTTTGTTCTGTATATATATTTGGGCTGTTCTGTTTTAAATTGTTTTTACACTACTTTTAATGGATGTTTGAGCTCATGGCTCCCTTTTGCTTTTAATTGAAAACAATTTTGACCCTTCCGAATTTTTTTGAATTTTTGCGCACATTTTCGCCACCCCTCGTAAGATGAATGTGGATGTTCTTTTGCAAAATTTTGAGTCTCGGTTTTGATCAATACCGATGACTTGAATAGTGCTCTCAATTTAGTGAACATGAATGTACGGCTACGATGAGGCCAAATGAAGTTGCATAAGCAATATGTGAACTCTTTGCATCTCATTGTGATTAGGCATTTATCAAATTGATTCTCTTGTGATAATCGTTGCACACTAGCGAACGTGTGTAGTCTTGTTTGACTGAAGTATCGATGCCTTGTGTGTTTAGATTACTTTGAACCATGCATTTATAAACCTAGAATTTTCCCCATTAGTCTGATTGATTTAGAAAGGTGTCCTCTTGAAATGATCTTAGGCAACTTTAAAGTGTGTAAGCCAAATTTGACGTATACCTATTTTGTGACCTACCTGTGAGTGTGTGAAACTCTTTTGAACACCCCTTGAACCCTTCTTTTTTTTGGAAGAACTTGATGTACCATAGACCTTACTTGACCCACTACCTATAATTCTCTGATTTGTGGTTTAGTTAATAGCCAACTTAGGCCAAAAGCCTAAGTTGGGGGTGTGGTGAAAAGGAAAAGGAGAAGTCAAGAAGTGCTATAAGAAGTCTCCCTTAACCCATGTTGCAAAACAATGGAACCCTCCATTTAATAATAAAAAAAAGTACAGAAGAAATTGGGGTTCCAAGCAATTCATGGGGAGTGAATAAAAGGATGACTTAGGAGCACTAGAAAAAGAAGCAATAAAGGAAAAGAAGGGAATGCCTTAAGAATACCACATCTCACGAGGAAAAAGTCACTGAGCCTAAATGACCATACCTTTGCACTCAGCCCCATTACAAGCCTTAGAAAGACCTTTTTGATATTGAGTAAGCCAGATCAAAAGTCGATTGGAAAATAAGGGCAAACCTATGGGTGAAAACATGCATTGTGTTCCTCTTTTTGAGTGTGAGCGTTGTATCTGATTCCTGATCTTGAATTGACTAACATCTCTGTGTGAACATGGAATCATTCTTTATGTGAGGGCATTTAGATACTTTTTGTTAAGCTTGAACTTGCACAAGTAGCAAGTATTGCGAACATGAGAATCTTTGATAATGGTGTGCCACAGCTTGAATCTTTAAGTACACAATTGATCCTTGCACAAGTAAATTGAGTCTTGTTGTGTACATTCATGATTTAGTCTTGTGTAGCACTGTTTGAAACACCCTTTTTGAACGACTAAACTTGAGTTTGCTTGAGGACAAGCAAAAGTTGAAGTTGGGGGTGTTGATGAGTCCACAAATTGGACTCATTTAGGGCTTTATTCTGATATATATAGTGTCCTCGAATGCTTGTTTTGTCTAAATACCTGATGAAAACTCTTAAGTTTCAGGTATTTGAAGTTCTAGTGGAAGCATGGACGCATAGGTGCAAAAAGGAACAAAAAGGCTGAAAAGAACGAAGAGGGTGAAGCCTGAGCTCCGCCAAGTACACTCGGTGAGTCTCCAAGGGGACAGATTCAGCTCTATGTTCCAGTACGCGAAGCCTTGAAGGAAGAGGATCAAAATGGCAATGGTAGGAAGCAGTCGGCGCTTCGCCAAATAGTTCTGCGAAGCAGTACTATTCCGCTCAATGGTCCAAACATAAAATGCTGAAGGAAAGCACGAAACAGCGATGAGACAGAAGAAGGGCGAGTCGCCTAGTCAATCGGCGAACCGGACTAACAGCGTCGAATTATCTTCCAACACAAATTGCTGATGGCTATAAATACTAAACTCTTTATTATTTTTAGGGAGAGACGATTATTATTGTAATTTTCATAATAGAATAGTACGTTTTTAGATGTTTTTTCTCTCAAGTTTAGAGAGGGTTTTTGGGAGACTTGAAGAAAGAAGGGTTTCATCTTCCCCAAGTTGGAAGTGGGTCTTCTCCATTCTTCTTCCTTTGCTTATATCAAGGTTTAATTTCTTATACCCATTTGATTTTAGTATCATGTTAGGTGTATTTTTTTATTTCTTGATGTGTGGCTAAAAACCCTCATTCTTAGGGTGTGATTTAGGAGATACGGGTTGATGTTCTAGTTGGGTTTTACTTGTTGATAGGTTAGATGTATTTTAATGGTGATTTCACCTAGTGGTTGTGGTTTAATCTAATTGGTTTGTAGTTGCAAATACAAATCTCCCCATGTGTTTTCGGCTTGCTCGAGAGGGAGGTCGCGAAAGCAAGACCATTAGACTAATGTCCTAAGGAGTAGGTCGATATGAGGTTCAGCCCGAGAGGGTGAGCCTTAGTCTCATATCCTAACATTCAGCTCGAGAGAGTGATGGGGTAAGGCATAGGCTGGTCTTCATGCGGCAAATGAGTGTCCGAGAGGAACCCATTTGAAACGGGGTAAGTTGCCCGAGAGGGAAATTATTTCCATCTAAAGCTTAGCCTAGTCACTATTATCTTGCAAATTTCCTATCGAAAGCATGTGCCCAACGATTTATTTCAACTTGTATTGCGGTCACACCCCAAGAACCTTTCCCCATACTTGATTTTCTTGTTGTTTTTTGTTGTTTTTAACTACTTGTGACGAAATGCCCAATTGATATTTGACACTTTCGTGTCACCCCCTTCAATTTACTATGTTTTTAATCGTTAATATCTTTAGCTACGACTAGTCAGAGCTAAATTTTATTTCTCTATTAATTCTCAAAACCACTCCCTTGGGACGACCCCAACCCTTGGTTGGGTTATTATATTATTGCATGATCGTAGACACATTGAATTGGAAGCTTGTGTCATTGATTACAAGAAACATCAATTATTCTAACGGCTTGTATGCGACCCCTTCGGGGTCAAGTACGTCGTGTTACGTCTAGGGGGTACCCCTGGGTCATGAAAAATTTGGTATTAGAGCATATGATTTTGCGATGATTTTTTTAGGATTAATGTCTCGTGAACCGCGTGTAGTAGAATCTTGTTCATGAGTGTGAAGCGCGCCACACTCATGAATGAGAGGCTATAAGATGTTTAGGAACTTTCACTTCTTTCATTACTCGTTAGTCATGATTTGGAGTCCTAACTCTATAAAGTCATTTTCCTAACCCCTCTTGTGATTACAGGTAATGAATACAAGAAGGGCTAATGCAAGGAAGATAAAAGAGGAGAATGTGAATGAGGGAGTTCCTCCCCAAGCTCCTCAAGATCCTCAAGTTCCTAATGATGAAGGGGCTATGACTAATATGGAGATAAGGCCTGCTCTCCAAACATTGACTCAACTCATGACAACTCAAATTGAAGCCATGACCATTGAAGCCCAAGCTATAACGGCACAAGCAAATAGGGAAGTTGGACCCCGGGTAAATCCTAATGTGAGCATCATGGCTTCAAGGTTGAGAGACCTTACTAGAATGAACCCTTCTATGTTCTTTGGTTCCAAAGTAGATGAAGACCCACAGGAGTTTGTGGAAGAAATCTACAAGATAGTGGATGCTATGGGGGTGACTTCTATTGAGAAAGCCGAACTAGTCGGGTATCAACTGAAGGATATGGCCCAAGTATGGTACGCTCAATGGAAGGATAATAGGGATATAGGAGCGGGTCCCATTGGTTGGGAAGTGTTCAAGAAAGCATTCCTTGATAGGTTCTTTCCACAGGAAAAGAGGGAAGCAAAAGTGGAGGAATTTATCAACCTTTGTCAAGGAGGTATGAGTGTCCAAGAATATTATTTAAAATTCACCAAGTTTTCCAAATATGCCCCATCTTTGGTGTCTAACCCAAGGGATGAGTTGAGTCAATTTGTAACGGGCATGTCCAATTCCATTGAAGAAGAATTTCGTGCGGCAATGCTCCATGACAACATGGATATCTCACGGTTAATGGTATATGCTCAACAAGTTGAGGAGACAAGGCTTAGGAAGAAGAATAGAGAAGTAAAGAGAGCAATGACCGATGATAGAAATTCTTCTAAGGGTAAGTTTGAGGGTCAAAGTGGACCAAGGTTCAAGAAGAGGTTTTCCAACCAAAGCTCTTCTAATGCTCCAAAGACCAACAAAGATAGGGTGCCTAACCCTAAGCCTCAAGAAGGCAATAAGGGTGGATCTTCCACGGAGAGGCCTACATGTGCCAAATGCGGTAAGAAGCATGAGGTAAAATGTCTTGCCGGTATGGGTGTATGCTATGGATGTTGAAAAAGTGGGCATCAATTAAAAGATTGCCCAACCTGTACAGCCAAGGGAAGAGAGGGTAATCAAGCCCCTCCTAGTGGTTCAAATCCCGATGCTCCCAAGAAGAATCACTTTTATGCTCTCCAATCCTGAGGTAAGCAAGAGAGTTCCCCGGATGTGGTAACGGGTATGTTGCAAGTATTTTCCATTGATGTTTATGCATTATTAGACCCCGATGCCACTTTATCTTTTGTTACACCATATGTGGCCATGAAATTTTAAGTTCTCCCTGAAACCCTAATAGAACCTTTTTCGGTTTCTACCTCGGTTGTAGCTAAAAGAGTATATAGGAGTTTTCCTATTTCTTTGCCTTATAAATTCACTTTGGTTGATCTAGTAGAATTAGACATGCTTGATTTTGATGTGATTTTGGGCATGGATTGGTTGCATGCATGTTATGTTTCAATAGATTGTTGGACCCGGGTGGTCAAATTTCAATTTCCAAAAGAACCAATTTTAGAGTGGAAAGGGGGGAATGCTATTCCTAGAGGTCAATTTGTTTCATGTCTAAAATCTAGAAAAATGATCTCCAAGGGGTGCATGTATCATATTGTTAGGGTTATGGATGTTGAGTCCAAGGTTCCTTCATTATAGTCGGTCCCCGTGGTGAGTGAGTTTCCAGAAGTCTTTCCCGATGACTTGCCCAATATTCCTCCCAAACGATAAATAGACTTTGGAATTGATATTTTGCCGGATAAACAACCCATGTCTATCCCTCCCTATAGAATGGCTCCGGCCGAATTGAAAGAGTTAAAGGAGCAACTCAAAAAATTGTTAGATAAAGGCTTTATTCAACCAAGCATATCTCCATGGGGTGTGCCAGTATTGTTCATAAAGAAGAAAGATGGGTCCCTTTGGATGTGTATTGATTACCGCCAATTGAACAAGGTCACTATAAAGAATAAGTATCCACTTCCTAGGATTGATGATTTGTTTGATCAACACTAAGGGGCTATCTTTTTCTCCAAAATAGATCTTCGTTCGGGTTACCAACAACTAAGGGTGAGAGGATGTGATATTCCCAAGATGGCCTTTAGGACCCGGTATGGTCACTACAAATTTGTGGTTATGTATTTTGGGTTAACAAATGTCTCGGCGACATTCGTGGACCTAATGAATAGGGTGTTTGGACAATATCTTGATTCATTTGTGATCGTCTTTATCGATGATATTTTGATCTTTTCAAGGAGTGAGGGTGAACATAAGGATCATCTGAGGATAGTTTTACAAGTCCTTAAAGACCACAAATTATATGCTAAGTTTAGTAAGTGTGAGTTTTGGCTAAGGTTGGTTGCTTTCCTTGGTCACATTGTGTCGAGCATGGGTATTGAGGTAGATCCTAAGAAGACAGATGCGGTCAAGGGTTGCTCTAGACCTCTAACTCCTACCGATATTAGAAGCTTTTTGGGTTTGGCCAGTTAATATAGGAGGTTTGTTGAGGGTTTTTCCTCCATTGCTTCCCTATTGATGGGTTTGACTCAAAAGAAAGCTAAGTTTGTGTGGTCGGAGGCCTGTGAGAAAAGCTTCCAAGAATTGAAAGATAGATTGATATTCGCTTCGGTGTTGACCTTACCGGAGGGTATCGATCCGTTTGTGGTATATTGTGGCGCTTCTCGAGGGGATTTGGGATGTGTCCTTATGCAACGTGGTAAAGTGATTGCCTATGCTTCAAGGCAACTCAAGGTCCATGAGAAGAACTATCCGACTCATGACCTTGAATTTTGAAAATATGGAGACATTACTTATATGGGGTCCATGTAGATGTGTTTACCAACCACAAAAGTCTTCAATATGTGTTTAGCCAAAAAGATTTGAATCTCCGACAAAGAAGGTAGTTAGAGCTTTTGAAGGATTATGACATGAGTGTCCTTAACCATCCCGGCAAAGCTAATGTAGTTGCGGATGCCCTAAGTAGATTGTCCATGGGTAGTTTGGCTCATGTAGAAGATGAGATGAAGGAATTGGTTCGGGATGTGCATAGATTGGCCCGGTTAGGTGTCCAACAAGTGGATTCCACCAAGGGTGGATTCATGGTTCATCATAGTTCCGAATCGTCCTTTGTGGTTGATGTAAAGTCTAAGCAACACCTTGATCCTATTTTGATGGAGTTGAAATAATCAGTTCTCAACAAGCCCATTGAGGCTTTCTCCCAATGGGCAGATGGGGTGCTTAGGTACCAAGGTAGGTTATGTGTTCCGTATGTTGATGGCTTGAGAGAGAAAATTTTAGAAGAGGCTCATGGTTTGAGGTACTCTATTCATCCGGGAGACACCAAGATGTACCGTGATCTACAGGAAGTCTATTGGTGGAATGGCATGAAAAATGATATAGCAGGTTTTGTAGCCAAATGTCCGAATTGTCAACAAGTCAAGGCCAAACACCTAAAACTGGGAGGTTTGCACCAAGATATAAATATTCCCACTTGGAAGTGGGAGGAGGCTAATACAAACTTTGTGGTGGGTTTGCCTCGTACTCAAAGGCAACATGATTCTATTTTGGTCATTGTTGATAGGATGACTAAATCAGCCCACTTCATTCCCGTCAAGGTTACTTTTTCAGCGGAAGACTATGCCAAGCTGTATATCAAAGAGGTAGTGAAGTTGCATGGGGTTCCTTTGTCTATCATTTCAGACCGGGGTGCTCAATTTACTAAACATTTTTGGAAGGCGCTCCAACAAAGGCTTGGTACCAATGTTAAACTTAGTACCTCTTTCCACCCACAAACGGATGGTCAAGCGGAACACACTATTTAAACCTTAGAGGACATGTTCAGGGCGTGTATCATAGATATCCAAGGTAATTGGTGTAACACTCCGAAAATCTAACGACCTAAGCTAGAGCCTAAATGATGCCTAATGACTTAAAGAGGATAGAAATGATGTTTCAAGACCTAATTCAATGTAACTAAATTGGTAAGAAAGTATTAGTGCATAAACGTCAAGAAACGACCATGACATCCGAAAACTAGTGCATTGAACTAGTGAGGTGCTAGGTCTTGTGACTTGACTTTAGAGTGTCGTATGTGGTCTAAAGTTTGTAAAAAGTGTTTAAAAGTGTAAAATTACCTTATTAGGGTCAAAACGTCTGGGTACGACTCCCCAAGGACCACCCAAGGGTCCTTGAAGAGTACCCAAACTTGACGCAAATAGCTGCCCAAAACAGGTTGTACTCACGAGGGGCAAAACCACGAGGCGTAGGTTAACTAACGCCCCGTGGAAGGGAGTCATGAATCCACACATAGAATCCTCCAAGTGGCCTCCAAAACGACCCCTCTCAGTCCCAAACCACGAGCATGCAGTATGGTTCGTAGACCGACTCACGCTCCGTGGAAGGGTCTCGTGAATTGAGACTTAGTCTCCTTACCAAGACCCTCATCTGCACCTCTCAGTACCAAACCATGAGTGGCCAGTATGGCCCGTGGTTCAATCCATTCCCCATGGACGGGGACTCGTGGATGGCACTCGAGTTCACTGCCTCCACACGGGTTAAGTGGGGTAGTTTAGTAATTTACTAATTAATTGCTTAAGGGTTAAAAAAGGTTATAATTAGTTATATTAGGTACATTAAAAGTATTGTTAAGTAATAAAACAAGTCTTTCACCTTATAACTCCAAATTGTAAATCAAAACCCACTTCTCTCAAAAACTTTCTCTCTAAAACTCAAGAAGAAGAAGAAGGCATTGGAGCTAGGATTCAAGGTTCTGCCTCAAATTTCTAAGAGTTTCTCCATTGATTCTCAAGGAATCAACTAAGGTATGATTTCTCTTCACTCTTGGGATCTTTTCCCCAAGAGGCCCTCTCAAAATTGGATTTCAAGGTTTCCTAAATTCTAGGTCTTCTCCCAATTTCGTGGGTCACTGTCCAAATATGTTTTCATTGAATTATAATGATTAATTATGGTTGTATATGATGATTTGTGGATGAATTAATGTCATGTTGATGGTTTTTGAACAAATCCCCACAAGACCCATAAGTGTCCCCTTCTTCCTCACTTTAAACCCTAGTATGACTAATGGTGAAAGAAGGATGAGAATCTAATATGTAATTGTGAAATTCATTATTTATTATGATGTTGCTCTATATTTTGAATGATTATTAATGAATTAGGGTTAAATCTTGATGTGAGCCTTGAAGGCTATGAATGAGGGTTGCCAAATTGATGAATGTTCATATATTGAATTGTTGATCCACTTATGGTGGAGGTGCTACTTGATTATGAATTGTAGTGATTGAGTTATGTTTCCTCTTCCCTACAACCCCAAGTGTTGACAAGTATGCTATGAAATGAATATGTGTGTTAAGCTATGATTATGGTAGTATTGGTATGATGAATAGAAAGTAAATCTCATGAACACCATATGCCTATGCTATGAATGAACATTATTATATGTTGATGGTTTTATGATGAAAGGTTATTCTCATCTTAGAACTCACGAGCTATATGGTGAATGGTGGGTTGAATCCCTAATGTGTTCCTTATTGAATTAATGTGTAAGTAAAGGTCTAATACTACTTTAAATGGGATGAGAACTTAGCACCGAGTGAACATGAATATGAGATGGAAGCTTTTACTTTTAGCAAGTCCGGCTTCTCATATGGGTTACTTTTACGTTTAGCAAGTCCGGGTTCCCAATATATATGTTGTCACATGAGATGGAAACCTTATATGTTTGGTAAGTCCGGGTTTCTAGTAGCAATCTCCTTGTTCCTTAACTATGTTTTCCCACATAGGTATTACCTAGTGGATCCACTTAGATGCTATTATGTTAGCTCTACCTTGGCAAGTAGAACACTCTCTTTCTGTGTGGGAGTAGAACACTGGATTCCATGTAAGCTCACATGGTCTATGTCAGTTATTTTTAATATCCCTATGTTTTAAGAAGATGGTCTAATGTATGAATATGACTTATGTAAATGACTGAGTAACTCTAACTAGTTCTACTTAAGGGATACTACTTGGGTATAGGTGAGGGTATCAGACTTTACCTATGCATTGCACAGGTGGGTTCTCTGAGGAGTTCCTGTGTGAGTCCTTTATATATGATAAGGTATGGATGATGTTAAGGATGGTTTCACCTATTATGATGTTGATTATGTATGTGACTATACTTGTATCTTCTTGATGGCTTTACTTAGTATATATGGGGGTATGGGACTTCTTATGTACATTGCACAAGTATACTATAAAAAGGGGTCATGGGTGGTGTCTTATGATGGTATGATGTGAATGGAACTCAAATATGTAAGGTATGGGTTATGGCTTCTAGTTATGATCATGAATGTGTTTTTATCTTGTAATGTGGAATGGCTAAATGTTCCTTGAATATGCTTTATTGCTTTTAACTTGAAATAACATGTTTTCAACTAAAGGTCCTTTTTATGCATGTCTTAAATGGTTTTAATTGCATGGCTTCCATACTTAGTACAATTGATTGTGCTAACCCATATTTCTTCCTTTTTATACTAAGTGTAGGTTCCGCGAAGTGATTGTGCTACTAAGAGGTTCAAGCTTGGACTTAGAATTTCTCCAAGACTTTTTGGTATGTCCTCAAGTTCCGAGGACACACATTACGACACTTATGTTCCTTATATTGTAATAGACTATTAGACTTCTTATGTACTTGTCATTTTGAGACAATTCTATTGTAAAAGGGCTATGGTCCCCTGTTGAGACTCTTATGTGTACTTAGATGGTTTCATGGAGATGATGATGTCTAGACATTTTACTTTCTATTTTCTGCAATGAGACGCTTTGACATTAATGTTGAAAAGATGTAAATTGTCGCATTAGTTAATGTCTATATGCAATGATGAATATGTTAAGGGTTATATAAGATCCCTTCGGGGCCAAGTACAACGTGTTAGGCCTAGGGGGTGCTCTCGGGGTGTGACAATTGGGATGACCATCTATCATTGATAGAATTTGCCTACAACAATAGTTACCACTCAAGCATTGTCATGGATCCTCTTGAAGCACTATATGGTAGGAGCTGTATATCTCCGTTGGTTGGTTTGAAGTAGGTGAGTTTGCTCCAATTGGTCCCGAACTAGTTTATGATGCCATTGAAAACGTCCAACTCATTAGAGAGAGAATGAAAATGGCCCAAAGTTGGCAAAATCTTATGCCGATGTTAGAAGGAGGGATCTTGCATTTGAGGTTGGTGATTGGGTCTACTTGAAAATCTCACCTATGAAAGGTGTGATGAGGTTTCCTAAGAAGGGGAAGCTTAGTCCCCGGTATG
This sequence comes from Solanum bukasovii, assembly GCA_029582585.1. NCBI lineage: Eukaryota > Viridiplantae > Streptophyta > Magnoliopsida > Solanales > Solanaceae > Solanum > Solanum bukasovii. The sequence goes on from JAJOOI010005244.1 coordinate 24,015, forward strand.
TGCGCCCATACCAAATCTTGAAACGTGTTGGGAAAGTTGCTTATGAATTGGACTTGCCAAATGAGTTGGCTCCGGTTCACCTAGTGTTTCATGTTTCCATGCTTAAGAAATGCATTGGTGATCTGGTATCCAACCTTCCTTTAGAGGGTTAAGGAGTTGATGAGAACATTTCTTATGAAGAGGTCCTAGTGGAGATTTTGGACCGGCAAGTTAAGAGGTTAAGAAACAAAGAGGTAGTTTCCGTTAAAGTCTTATGGAGGAATCACTTAGTTGAGGGTGCTACATAGGAGGCCGAGGCCGATATGAAGTCCCGCTATCCTCATTTTTTTCCTTCTACTCCTATCCCAACTTGAGGTAAGTAGTTTTCTTGAGTTTGGTGCTTTGGAAATCATTTGTGCTATGAGTGTTCTTTATGATTTCCTTATGATATGTATGTTATTGTGAGAATTCATAATTTAGTATAAATTGAGTTTTCATGGCTTATATGTTCCTCATGTTGATTTGCACCTTAATATGATGATTGCATGTTTGACTTCATGAGATGTTGTGTTGAACATGCTTAGTTATGTTTAGATGAAATGGAATATTGGCTCCTTATTGTTGTGTTGAGCTTGATTGAGTTGGAGAAGGTAGTTCCTACTAAAATGATATGAAATGATGAGTTTTATGCATATTGGGTTGTGGATGTGTTGAGTCCACAAATTGGAGTCATTTAGGGATGTATTTTAATAGAAATTGTGTCCTCAAATGCTTATTTTATCTCAATATCTAATGAAAACCCTGAAGTTTCAGGTATTTGAAATTTGAAGGAAAGCATGGACACTACGTCGCAAAAAGGAACGAAAAGGATGAAAAGAACGAAGAAATGAAGGCCTGAGGATTGCCGAGTCCACTTGGCGAGTCGCCGAAGGGTCTTACTTCGCCTTTTGTTCCAGTGTGCTAAGCCCTAAAGGAAAGGATCAAGTTGACGGAAAAAGGGAGCAGTCGGCGCATCGCCAAAAAGTTCCGCGAAATAGTACCATGTCGCCCAATGACCTAGAGCACAACGATGCTGAAGGCTGGTGCAAGACGGTGATGAACTACACCAAAGGGTGAATTTTCTAGTTGATCGGCGATTCCAACTAACGACATCGAGTGATTCGCTGCAGCACAAATCTGTGAAAACTATAAAAACTAGTTTGAATTGTAGTTTTAAGTGTGGAACAATTATTATAATTTTCATATAGAATAGTACTTTTTGATATTTTTGCTCTAAGTTTGAGAGGGTTTTGATGACTTGAAGATCCAAAGGGTTCCATCTTCAAGATTTAGATTTGGGTCTCTTGGATTTTTAAATTTTGGCCTGTATCAAGACTTAAATCTTCATACCTAGTTGAATGCAAACTTAATTTGGTATAAATTTCTATCTCTTATACATGTGTGGGTAAAAACCCCAATTCTTGGGGTGTTTAGCGAATATGGGTTAAGATAATTATTGGGTCTTGCTTGCTGATAGTTTAATCGTAGTTTAATTGTGATTTTGTTTAGTAGTTGTGGATGAATTTAATGAATTTGTATTTGCAAATACAGGTTTATTTATGTGTTTTCGACTTGCGAGAGAGAGAGGTCGTAAAACTAAAACTACTAAATTGATGGCCAGTGGGAGTGGGTCGACATGAGGTTCAGCTCGAGAGAGTGAATCCAAGTCTCATTCCCACACACTCAGCTCGAGAGAGTGAGTGGGTTAAAGCGTAGGCTGGTCTTCATGCGGCAAGTGGGTGTCCGAGAGGAATGTATTTGAAACGGGGTAAGTTACTCGAGAGAGATCTTATCTCCCTTAAAGTTTAACCTAATCACAATTATTCTATGAATCTTCTATCGATAGCATGTACCTAAAAATCTAGCTTAACCCGTATTCCTGTCACATCCTAAGGATCCCGTCTCATTACTTAGAAATCCTTGTTTATTTTGTTGGTTTTACTTGTGACAAAACCCACCATTGTTAATTGACACTCTTGTGTCCCCCTTTAATTTACAATGTTTTTAATCGTTAATGTATTTAGCCACGACTAGTTAGAACTAAATTTTATTTTTCTGTTATTTCTCAAAACCACTCCCTTGGGAACGTTCCCAACCCTTGGTTGGGTTACTAAACTAATGTACGATAGTAGACACTTGCATCAGAAGTTGTGTCTTGATTACGCAAATATCAAAATGGCTCCGCTGCCGGGGAGTGGTGTTACTTGCAAATTATTAGTAGAGTAGAATTTTGCTTTTGTTAGTCGTAGTTTACTGACTAAATTTTTTGTTTTGTTTTGGTTGTTTGTGTGTTGAAACAGGAAGAATGAGTGTGAATGATGAAAAAGATCCCAAATGGACCAAGTGCTATCTTCTCTCTACCAAGAGCCAAAAGAGGGGTGGCCTCATGAAAATGAGGCAAACCTCACTAATGGAACTGGAGTGAGGCATTGCGTCGTGCCACGACATTAAATAAGGCGTTTCTTGGGAGGCAACCTAAAGTTTTACCGCTTTATTTTTGCTTTAAGAAATAATGGTGTGTTGTTTGTGTAGGTCAAAGTACGGAAAGTGAGTGAAAAGTGCAAATTAGCGAGCCAAAGGTCCAGTTGGCGCATCACCGAAGAAGTCGGCGACCTCGACTAAGACCGCCGTTGGACTAAAGATGATTTCAAAGTGGAGTCTGTAATACTCGGTGTGCCCAGGAAATTATTGGCGAATCGCCGACTTGGTCGGCTATTGCGATCTAGTTCGCCGTTTGGACCCCCAGTTTAATTGGAGGTCCAGTAAAACCAGGTGAGGTAAGTATCCACTCAGCGAGTCGCCGAATGGATCGTTGACCACGACTGTCGCCGAATGGGCGAGAACTGGACGATTTCTTTAAAGGCCAAATGTTTAAACTTTCAAACTCTACACTTTCCCTCACTTTAGACCTTCACAAACTCGCACCCGTTTAGTATTTTCAATATTTCTTACGTTTTTACTGTATTTGAGTTGTTGATTGGTGCTCGGAGTTGGATTACATTGCCGCGTAGCATATCAAATGTATTTTAATCGGCATCTAAGGTTGGTTTTTCGAACCCCAAATTTATTTTTAGCAATTTTGTACTCATTTGCAATGATCTTATCTTAGTGATGTGTGTTGGGCCTCTCTAATCTTAATTGTTTTTGCTTATGCCTGTGAAAATCCTGCTCGTAGTGTTTATATTGTTAAAATCCCATATTTTTTGTGCCTTAAAATTGGTTCAATTTTGTGTGGTTGTTCTTGCATGTTGTTGAGTCTAGCAGGGAGGACAAATGTTTTATTTGTGGTGGGGTGAGGCTCTCCTTTTGTGATTTTGTGACTCTCTAGCTTTGTTTGTATATTGGGTTGTGAGCTGAAATTGTGTTTTGTACACTGCATCTTGTGGATGTTTGAGCTTGTGGCTCCATGTTTTTAATTGTGAATGATTTATGACCCTTCCAAAAATTTTGCCACCTCTTGTTAGTATTGAATGTGGTTGTTCCTTGGCAAATTTGAGTCTCGGTTTTGATTAATACCGATAACTTGAATAGTGCTTGCAATCGAACGAACATGAATGTACGGCTATGATAAGGCCAAATGAAGTTGCATAGACAATATGTGAACTCTTTGCATCTCCTTGTGACTAGCCTATTGTCGAATTGAGTCTCTTGTGATGACCATTGCACACTAGCGAAAGTGTGGAGTCTTGTTTGACTTTAGTGTCGATGCCTTGTGTTATGAGCTTACCTTGAACCGTGCATGATGGATCCTAGAATTTGCCCCGTTAGTCGGTTGACTAAGTAAGGTTTTCTCTTGACATGATCTTAGGCAACTTCTAAGAGTGTGAGCCAATTTGACATATACATCTTTTGTGACCTACCTTGTGAGTGTGTGAACCATTTTTGAACACCTCTTAAGCCTTACCTTTCTTTGGAAGAAACTTGATGAAAACAATGACCTCTCGTTATCCATCACCCATAATCCTCATGAAGTTGTGGTTGGTTGAATAACTAACTTAGGCTAAAACCCTAAGTTGGGGTGTGGTGATAAGATAAGGGCAAGTCAAGAAGTGCAAGGAAAATCTCCTTTAACCTATGGTGTTGATAAAAATGGAACCCCTCCATATAAAAAGAAAAGAGAAAAAGAGAAAGAAGAAAGAAAAAGAAAAATAATGAAAAAGAGAAAGTTGTGGAATAAAGTACCAAAGAAATAGGGTTCCGAACAATTCACGGGAAGCGAATAATAGGATGACTTATAATGCACTAATGAAAATGATGAAGGAAAAAAAAAGGAAGTGTTGAGAGCACCACATTTCATGAGGTTAAAATTCACTGAGCCTAAATGATCATACCTTTACACTCAACCTCGTTACAAGCCTTGTTAAGACCTTTGTGATCTTGAGAAAGTCGAAACAAATGTTGATTGGAAAATACGGGAAAACTTATGGGTGAAAGCATGCATTGTGTTCATATTTGTGAGTGTTAGCGTTGTATCTGATTCCTGAACTTTAAATTGATTATACCTTTGCGTGTAAAAATGGAATCATCATTTGTGTGAGGGCATTCGAAGGCTTTTGTTGAGCTTGAACTTGCATTTGAAGCAAGTATTACAAGCTTGAGAATCTTTGGTAATGGTGTGTCACAACTTGAATCTTTGAGTACACAATTGATCCTTGCATAAGTAAATTGAGTCTTGTTGTGTACATTCATAATTGAGTCTTGTGTAGCACTGTTTGAGACATCCTTGTTGAACTGCTGAACTTGAGTTTTTGAGGAAAAGCAAAAGTTTAAGTTGGGTGTGTATGAGTCCACAAATTGGACTCATTTAGGGCTATATTTTAATAGAAATTGTGTCCTCAAATGCTTATTTTATCTCAATATCTGATGAAAACCCTTAAGTTTCAGGTATTTGAAGTTGGAAGGAAAGCATGGACACTACGCCGCAAAAAAGAGCGAAAAGGCTGAAAAGAACGAAGAAATGAAGACCTAAGGATCGCCAAGTCCACTGAGCGAGTCGCCGAAGGGTCTTACTTCGCCTTTTGTTCCAGTGTGCTGAGCCCTGAAGGAAAGGATCAAGTCGTCGGAAAAAGGGAGCAGTCGGCGCATCACCGAAAAGTTCCGCGAAGCAGTACCATGTCGCCCAATGACCCATAGCACGACGATGCTGATGGCTGGTGCAAGACGGCAATGAACTACACCAAAGGGCGAATCGCCTAGTTGATCGGTGATTCCGACTAATGACGCGAAGTTATCCGCTATAGCACAAATCTATTAAAACTATAAAAACTAGTTAGAGTTGTAGTTTTAAGTGTGGAACAATTATTATAATTTTCATATAGAACAGTACTTTTTGAAAAAAAAATTCTCTGAGTTTTAGAGGGTTTTAAAGACTTGAAGATCCAAAGGGTTCCATCTTCAAGATTTAGATTTGGATCTCTTGGATTCTTAAATTTTGGCCTGTATCAAGACTTAAATCTTCATACCTAGTTGAATGCGAGCTCAATTTGGTATAAATTTCTATCTCTTATACATGTGTGGATAAAAACCACAATTCTTGGGGTATTATTTAGCGAATATGGGTTAAGATAATTGTTGGGTCTTGCTTGCTGATAGTTTAATCATAGTTTAATTGTGATTTCGTTTAATAGTTGTGGATGAATTTAATGAATTTGTAGTTGCAAATACAAGTTTATTTATGTGTTTTCGGCTTGCTTGAGAGAGAGGTCATAAAACTAAACCTACTAAATTGATGGTCGGTGGGAGTGGGTCAACATGAGGTTCAACTCGAGAGAGTGAATCCTAGTCTCATTCCCACACAATCAGCTCGAGAGAGTGAGTGGGTTAAGGTATAGGCTGGTCTTCATGTGGCAAGTTGGTGTCCGAGAGGAACGCATTTGAAATGGGGTAAGTTGCTCTAGAGAGAGCTTATCCCCCTTAAAGTTTAGCCTAGTCACAATTATTCTATGAATCTTCTATCGAAAGCATGTACCCAATCATCTAGCTTAACCTGTATTCCCGTCACATCCCAAGGATCCCCTCTCATTACTTAGAAATCCTTGTTTATTTTGTTGGTTTTACTTACTTTTGACAAAAAACCCTATTGTTAATTGACACTATTGTGTCCCACTTTAATTTACAATGATTTTAATCGATAATGTCTTTAGCTACGAATAGTTAGAACTAAATTTTATTTTTATATTAATTCTCAAAACCACTCCCTTGGGAACGTTCCCCACCCTTGGTTGGGTTATTAAACTATTGTACGATCGCAGACACTTGCATCGAAAGTTGTGTCTTGATTACGCAAACATCAGGATGTAGATCCTACTTCCTTGTAATTGCATTGTTTATGACTTGAGAAGGAGTTGATATTTCCTCCTATTAATTGTGTATTTTGTTATGTTTCATGCATGATGGGCTGCTAGTCTTGAGTCTTTATTTCCGTAAGGTATCTAAATCGTCATTCGAGGACAAATGCTCCCAAAGGGGAGATAATGTGACAATCCGAAAAATGGTAGGTTAATCTAGATCCTAAACGTGATTATGAACGTCAAGTATGAGTGTTATTTGGGTCAAGACCAAAGGGGCAAGTGCAAGGCAAAGGGGCTAAGCCAAGGCCAAGGCTTGCCATATGAATAAGATTGTGTTGAGAGACCTTTACTTACTTAATTCACCATATGAATCATAGATGGTAGGAAGTGATAGGATCACTAAGGTCATGATGAGATCCATGTCTAATGAAGAATTCTAGACATGTTGCTAAACATGAATGGGAACTTAACATGAAAGACTTCTCACATAGAATGATTCTAGGTTGAAAGATTTGCTCACCTAAAATGAATCTAAGTCTTAGGACTATAAAAATGTGATGAGGCTTGTGGTGATTCCCCTAAATGACCTTTGCATGATAGGAATGTGGGGTGAATTCCCTTACTCCTAATTAGTTAAACATGAGGTGATTACCCATGTCATGATGTGGGGAGTGTGAGGTGATTACCCTTTTATATATATGTGACTCCCAAGGCAAGAGGTGATTACTCATTAGCCTTTGTGTTGATTATGGAGGCGATTACCCATAATCCTTATGTGTTGATATGGAGGCGAATACCTACATTACACATTTAAATTGATATGGAGGCGAATACCTATATCACCCTAAAATGAATATGGAGGCGAATACCTATATTCTTCTAATAATGAACATGGAGGAGAACACCTATGATTCATTGATGTTTATGCCTTAAGGTGACTTCCCCCTTGCATTTATGAACATGAGCATGACTAGTTCGGGACAGTAGGTCTAAGTACCTCTCTACTTCATGCATGACTAAGAGGTGATTACCCTTGTTTTGATGATGTTAAGAGATGATGAACATGAATAATGAACCTAGACATGCTAAAAGAAGTACCTCATAGGGTCCAACTTTATCATGAACTAAGATTATGCTTTAAGTAGCATTTCCTAGGGTTCAACCTTAATGAGCTATGATGTACCTAGTATAGTATCTCTTAGGGTTCAAACAAGAAGAACTAAGATAGACTTAGTAAAGTGTCTCCTAGAGATCCAATGCTTTGAAAGGAGGGCTAGTCTCTAAGTTAAGGAACATAAGTACGTGACAATCCAGCTCTTTTAGAGCCAGTATATTACTTGTACGACCACGTTCACTTTCTTTTGCAATTGGGAGAAACAATTTTTTAGCACCGCTACTAGGGACTTAAAAATTAACTATTCTTCTAGGTTATACTTTTTATTTTTATTTATTTAATTTAATATTTTTTTTAAGTAGTTTTTTTTCTGAACTTCAATTTTTTTTCTTTGAATAATTTGGTACTTTTATGTATATGTATGATTGAGATAAATCATGGGTGAGGAGTATTCTTATAAATATCCTTGTAATTATTGTAATGGACACCACATGGAGATTGAGTGTCCTATATATCATACATGTGGTGGCCAATATGTTCATGGGAACGGTTGTCCTAAATCTTATTCCCCTCCCCAGAACTCATATTATAATTCTTCTGTTATTTGTGATGTTGGAAGGGGTGATGAAGTGGAGAATGTTGAACAACAAGCGCACAATATATTTTTAAAGCAATTTATGAACATAATGGAAAAAAACAATTCAAAATTTCACAAAATTGGAATCAATAATGATGGAACAACAAAGAAAAAATTTGGAAATGTAGGCAATAATCATGGATCTGCAAGCTAAGGTTGACGCTGATCAATTGCAAGTTACATACCTAGCTAATACTCAATTAGGGAAAGCGATTGAATCCCAACAAGAAGAAAGTTGTGAAGTAGAGATAGTGAGCCAATCTTGTCTACAAGAACAAACTCAAGTTTTAAAGTTTCAAGAGTCTCTCTATGATGGTCTAACATACATGACAACCCAACTGAAAGAAGGAAGAGTTGATATCACAAAAGAAATAGATCAATTTGGATAAGATATTCATGATTTGGAGGCTCACTTCAACAAAATGATTGAGGTGTCTGATGTCCAATCACCAACTGTCAAGGATGTTGACCAAATATTGAGCAAAAAGAGAAATTCCAACCATTCAACTATACCTTATTCTTTAATGTCGATGTTGAGAAAGAGTACAAAAGTGAGAATGTTGTAATTAATGTTGCTTTGGAGTTGAGGCATCTTGGATCTCATTTTAATTTTTTTTGTGTATTATGCTTGGATGACGACATGAAATTCGAGTCATCTGAATTATTAGAGGAGTTTATAGATGAGGAACAAGACCCCTACACCTAAATTTTTTTTAGTCCACGTAGACAAAATGACATTTGTCAAATTAGGATCAAGAAGTGCAATATGCAACATATGTTACTTGATTCCTTTATCTTTATATTACCACCCCTAGAGAGGAGAAAATAAAATGATGCAAAGTTAGGGGGTACAACTCATTAGTTCAAAGTGGAAAGAAAAGTGATGAATTAACTTGTGTCGTGCCGTGACATTAAATCAGACGCTTATTGGGAGGCAACCTATTTATAGTTATAACACCCCATAGCTTAGTAGACCACCTAGGGTTTAGTTGAGGGCCACAAGAGTCAAGGATAAAAGGCAAGTTCAAAGGCACAAGGGCTAAGGCCCAAGCCAAAAGGCCAAGGCTGCCCCAACTTCACGGCCACCACCACAACCATTGGTCTTGACCACGGTTCGTGGGAGGCCTCGTGAAGGTGCCTTCTAATAATAATAATAATAATAATAATAATAATAATAATAATAATAATAATAATAATAATAACAAGAACAAGAAGAAGAGAGGGTCAAGCTAGGTCAAATTCCTCCATTGTTTCAAGCATTGTGAGGGCTTTATAATCAAGGTATGATATCTTATTCATCCTTTGGTTCTTCCATCCATGGATCCCTCCTAGATTTCCCCCAATTGTGAAGATAAAACCCACTTCTAGCTAGGGTTTCTTCCTATGTTGTGGGTAGTGTTGAGTATGATTCCAATTGAGTGGATAATACTTCTTTATGATTGATTTAGCATTGAATAATGATATTATGATGAATTTATATATTTTCCATGGTTAACCCTAGTCTAATTGATGAAATTGATAATATATGGGTTTATGCCATGAAAGGTGAAATTGAGAATTTATAGATTGATCTTCTAAAATAGATGAATTGTATAGTAATTGTTCATGAATATAAACATGTAGACATGAATTGAAGTAGATTATAGCATACATTATGGATCATGACTAGTAAAGCTTGAAGTTGAACCTTTATGATGAATTATGACTACAACCACTTAATAATGAAGAATGTGATTAGAATGCCTTGAAATCTAGATATGAAAAATGATGGCAAGAAGTAAAGCTTTGAGAGTAAGGCTTGTAGTTATGAATGATGATTGTTAGGGCTTTGAGAGTAAAGCTAATATGTTGAAATTTCGAGTATTTAGTTGCATAAAGTGATAGAACCACTAGAATCATGGATTGGTTGTCAAGTACATCCTTTCAAGAGGCATGAATTAAGTAAGAACTTAATAAGCTATATTATGGTATGTATACCTGTAACGACCCTAAAAACGAATAAGTTAAACTAGAGCCTATCGTGTGTGTGTTTGAGTTTGGTGTGAGGTTTGATGGTGCTTTATGTTGTCCCGAGTCATGGTTGAGGGGTTAAACATCAAGGTACGACTCCCCATGGACCACCCTAGGGATCCTTGAGGAGGACCCTAAGCTTAACCCCCAAGGTTACCCCAAATGAAGAGTGTTGCCAAAAGTTTGGTGACCTACGAAAGGGGTCCACGCCCCGTAGGTCCATCCACGCCCCGTGGATGACCTCCATAGGTCAAACCGCTCCGAACCAAGCCACATCCCCATACCACGGAGGCACAAGATGGTCCGTGAATGGACTCTCGGTCCGTGGGTCCAGGGCGTGAACCATGCCTGTGTTTGCTGTCTAGAATCGGCCAAGCCAAGTGTTGTTTGGGAAATTCCTCCCTTGGCTAGTTAAGTGCATGGACGGTTATTTTAAGTGTATTAAGGTATTTTAAGAGTATTAAAATATTAAAAAACTATTTTAGATTTCATTCTTCAAATTCCCCAAATCAAAACCCCTCCCTCTCAAAATATCTTCTCTCTCGAACTCCATTCAAGACCAAGAGAAGACGAAGACTTAGGGCTTGAAGAGGAGGGATATTTGAGTGGATTTTCATGGATTTCATATATTAAGGTTTGTTGATACTTCATCTATGGTTATCTTTCACCCTAGAGTCAATTTCAAAGAAGTTTTCAAGTTTCTCAAAAACCCTAAGTTTCACTCAATCTCATGGGTGCTTGCATCAAACATTTTCAAATGATAAATTATGATTATATTGATGCTTATTTGATTATTTAAGATGAAAATAATCTATGAACCCACGACTTCTCTCAATTCCTAAATTGTGCCTTATGAAGTTGCTTTGTTAATTATAAATGAATGTTGACGGATTGATGCCTAGATTGATTTAGATTGTTGAATTGTATCATCATCTATGCCTAATTATGGTGAATTTTTGGTTAATTGAGGATTTTTTATTATAGCCTTGAGAAGGCATATTTGACCTAATTTCATGTTAAAGTAGAATTATGCTTGAATTGTTGATCCACTTGAAAGGTGGAGGTGTTTACTTACTATGTACATTGTGATCATGGCCTTGAAAGCATAGTGTGAGGAATTGAAGTATTATCATGATGTTGTATATATGAATGTTACATGTAGGATATGAATGTGATTTCAATGATAAAATGATGATCATGTATTCAATGTATCTGTGTTAGTAATGAAAGGCTATTTCTCAATTTGATACTCATTAATGATAATGATGGAATGTGAAGGGTTTCTATGGTGAATGTTGAATCTAGAATCGGTAGGCTAATGCATCTTTTTCTTGTATAATGAATGTGTCTTGACTTGATGAATATGAATCGATAGGCTATGGCATTCATTTCATATATGAGTAATGAATGTGTCTTGACCTGATGAACATGAATCGATAGGCTTAAGGCATTCCTTTCATAAATGATCTAATGTAATGAAGATTCTAGAATCGATAGGTTAGTGGCATTCCTTTCTTAATGAGTCAATGTACCATGAATCGATAGGCTTATGGTATTCCTTTCATGAGTATATGAATGTAATGAGAGACCACGAATCGATAGGCTAATAGCATTCCTTTCATGAGGACTCTAGAGCTATCCTTGAATGTACCATGGATCGATAGGCTTATAGCATTCCTTCCATGTTTAATGATGTAACTTTGGTCGATAGGCCAAAGGCATTCCTCGCTAGTACACTAATGTAATATGAATGAAATAATCTATGAGGATGTAGGCTAAGCACCGAGTGGATATGGTTATATGGAAACTCTCCCAATGTTAGGCTAGAGTTCCAACAAACATCTTCCTATCCCATAACTATGTGCCCACATAGGATATTAGCCAGGGAATTCCATCCGAGCTAATGTTACCGTTCTACCTTAGGCAAGTAGAACACCTCTTACGGTGTGGGGTTTCATGACACCAGATTCCATATCTAGGTCACATGCTCTATGTCGGTTAAACGCTTATTCCTATCATGTGAGATGTGCACTCTAGTTACTTGATAGGTATTACAAAGTGTAGGTAGTAGTATGAGATGCTATTTATGCATTGCATGAGTAGGCTTTGAAGGGGCTATAGTGAGTTTTCTAAGTCTTAATGACTAAATGTATGAAAGTCCTCTAAATGCATGAATGTGTCCTAAATGAACCTAATGAAGAAAATTGGCTTAAATGCTTAGATGTAAAGATGCATGCTATACTTGGATTGTAATAAGAGTTACTTCTTTGTCATGAAATATTGTATATGAATGTGCCTTGTCTATGGTGACTTTAAAGGGGTACTTAGTGTAAGTAGTAGTATGGGATGCTACTTGCACATTGCACAAGTATGTCTTAGAGTTGTCTTAGATGTTGGTCTTAATGTGATGGTGTGACTTATGTATTTTTTATGTCTCTTATATGCTTTGTTGTGTAAAGGTGAAAAGGGTGAATGGTAAGTTCACTTATCGCGATCTTAAGGTGGTGCCTTAGTGTGGGTGGTGGTATGAGACGCTATCCATACATTGCACAAGGTATAGCTTGAGGGTTACTTGATGTGAAGGCTTCAGGTAAAGGTAAAGTTTTATATGTTGATCTTCTTCAAATGTGAAAATGTGACTTGTATGTTGGTTGTGACTTATATTATGCCTCATTTATCAATGTTCATGAAGTTTTACTAAAATGGCTTAAAAGTATGACTTTCAAGTAAATGTCCCTTTTAAGCATGTTTTTGCATGGTCATCATACTTAGTACATCTAATGTGCTAACCCCATTCTTCCCCTTTTCTTACTAAAGTGTAGGGCTTGGTGTTGTTGTTGTTCTATACTTGATGGATAGGTTTCTAAGGTGCTTGAAGATGAAGCCTTGGTGAGTCCTCATAGTTTTGAGGACAAAACCCATTATGTTCCTTTTATGTGTTTTAGTTTTTGTCAAAGCTTTTGTATGGGTTAAGTCCTAATGTTGTATTCAAAGTATTAGATGGTTTGAGACATAGTATATAAAGTCTAGAAAGTCTTCCGCTTGCTTTTTAATGGAATGTCTTCGATTGTAAAGAAAGTTTTAAATTCATCTTTATTTTCCTATGTTCTTATGTTCAAGAATGCTTTAAGGTTTGTATAAGACCCCTTCGTGGTCGAGTGCGCCATGTTGCATCCGGGGTGTATCCTCGAGTCGTGACAAATATGATATCAGCGCACAAGATTGTGGAATGGTCTTAGGTTGTCTCAAACCACATCTAGTAGAGTCTTGTTGATAATGTGAAGCGCGCCACATTATGAATACAAGGCTATTAGGTGCTAAGAAAGTTTCATTTCTTCGTTCTTCAAGTCGTGCCATAGAGTTTAGTTCTATAATGTCTCTCTCTTGTTCCTTATCCGATGATCTTTAGTGTTTGACCACTTGAAAGCAATATGTTAGAAGGTGTGAGGGAGAAAAGGTTGGTTGTGATGCCAACTATGGCTATGTGACTTGATAGATATGAGATGGAAGATTGTGATATTGACTTTAGTATGAATGGGTTGCTTTATAGTTTTGTGTGTTGTTGGTAGAAGTTTATGATGAGTTTTGAGGTATGTTGAAAGAGTTAGTGAAATGTCATGTTTTTAGGAATGCCTAGGTATGATGATTATGAAGATTTAGTGATGTTTTGCTTCGACCTTAGAATGGAAAGAAGTGAAGTTTAGAAGAGTTGGTATAGGCTTTCTCCTAAGTAGGGGATAATGTGCCTAGATGGTAAGGTCTTTGAGTGTCCTTGATGTTCATGAGTTAGGCTTGATTGATGTTCTCACCTTAAGAGGTGTAGTGAGCTTGAGGAGTTTAGACCCGGTGTGATAGACTCATATGAAACCTTGAGTCGTGTTGGTAAGGTTGTTTGTGAGAAAAAGTTACTTAATAAGGACCTTCCTAGTTTAAAAGCACTAGTGAGTTGATGGTTTCTTGTAAGTTGTGAATGTCATGATTGAGGTTTATATGTGATGTCATGTTGACCTTAGTTGGGTTTTCTCCTAAGTAGGGGATGATATGTTGAGTGGTAAGGTTGTTGAGAGTTCCGATATCCTTACCTCTTTCTTTATGTGCCTTTTCAAGCCTAAGACAAAGAGTTCCTTTTGGCTTGTTTCATGTTTTTGGAGTCATGTGTGACATTGAGTTTCCATGTTCTCCTTATGTTATGCATGTTCTAGTTGAATTCTTGTTTAGTTGAGAAAGTGAGTTTTTCATGATTTATTGTTCCTCATGTTGATGTGCATTTAGTTTGAGTTGTCTATATGCTTCATGAGGATAAATGTTGAACATGCCTAAATGTGCTTTATTGAAAAGATGCATAATGTGCTTTTATGAGAAAATTACTCAAATCTATTTAATTATGTTTTAATGAGTATGATGTGATTTGGAGAAGGAAGTTCCTCCAATGAAATGAGAAATTAGATGTTTTGGTGCATAATGAATTTGTAGATGTAGTTCCTACCTTCTTGTTTGCATTGAGCCTCTTGATGTGGAGTTGATGTTTCCTCCCATGTTGATGCATTTATGTTGATGTTGCATGCATGATTGTGGGCTGCTTATTTTGAGTCGTTACCCCTTAATGTGTTTAAAGTGTCATTCGAGGACGAATGTTCCCAATTGGATGATAATGTAACGACCCTAAAAACGAATAAGTTAAACTAGAGCCTATCATGTGTGTGTTTGATTTTGGTGTGAGGTTTGATGGAGCTTTATGTTGTCCCGAGTCATGGTTGAGGGGTTGAGGGGTTTAGGGGTTAAACGTCAAGGTACGACTCCCCATGGACCACCCTAGGGGTCCTTGAGGAGGACCCTAAGCTTAACCCCAAGGCTGCCCCAAATGAAGAATGTTGCCAAAAGTTTAGTGACCTATGGAAGGAGTACACGCTCCGTAGGTCCATCCACGCCCTGTGGATGGCCTCCGTAGGTCTATCCACACCCCGTGGATGGACTCCGTAGGTAAAGCCCCTCCAAACCAAGCCACAGCCCCAGACCACGGATCCACAAGACGGTCCATGAATGGACTCACGGTCCATGAGTCCAGGGCGTGAACCATGCTTGTGTTTGCTGTCTAGAAACAGCCAAGCCAAGGGTGGTTTGGCAAATTCCTCTCTTGGCTACTTAAGTGCATGGATGGTTATTGTAAGTGTATTAAGGTATTTTAAGAGTATTAAAACATTAAAAACCTATTTTAGATTTCATTCTTCAAATTCCCAAAATCAAAACCCTTCCCTCTCAAAATATCTTCTCTCTAGAACTCTATTGAAGACCAAGAGAAGAAGAAGACTTAGGGATTGAAGAGGAGGGCTATTTGAGTGGATTTTCATGGATTTCATCTATTAAGGTATGGTTATCCTTCATCTAGGGTTAGCTTTCACCCTAGAGTCAATTTCAAAGAAGTTTTCATGATTTTCAAGTTTCTCAAAAACCCTAAGTTTCACTCAATCTCATGGGTTCTTGCATCAAACATTTTCAAATGATAAATTATGATTATATCGATGCTTATTTGACGATTTAAGATGAAAATACTCTATGAACCCATGATTTCTCTCAATTCCTAAATTGTGCCTTATGAAGTGGCTTAGTTGATTGTGAATGAATGTTGATGGATTTATGCCCAGATTGATTTAGATTGTTGAATTATATCATCATCTAGGCCTAATTATGGTGAATTTTTGGTAAATTGACGATTTGTGATCACAGCCTTGAGAGGGCATGGCTGACCCAATTTCATGTTAAAGTAAAATTGTGCTTGAATTGTTGATCCACTTGAAAGGTGGAGGTGTTTACTTACTATGTACATTGTGATAATGGCCTTGAAGGCATAGTGTGAGGAATTGAAGTGTTATCATGATGTTGTATATATGAATGTGATATGTAGGATATGTATGTGATTTCAATGATAGAATGATGGGCATGTATTCAATGTATTTGTGTTAGTATTGAAAGGCTATTTCTCAATTTGACACTCATGAATGATAATGATGGAATGTGAAGGGTTTCTATGGTGAATGTTGAATATAGAATCGGTAGGCTCGTGCATCCTTTTCTTGTATAATGAATGAGTCTTGACTTGATGAATATGAATCGATAGGATTAAGGCATTCCATTCATAAATAATCTAATTTAATGAAGACTCTAGAATCGATAGGCTAGTGGCATTCCTTTCTTAATGAGTCAATGTACCATGAATCGATAGGCTTATGACATTCCTTTCATGAGTATAAAAATGTAATGAGGGACCATGAATTGATAGGCTTATGGCATTCCTTTCATGAGGACTTTAGAGCTATCCTTGAATGTACCATGGATCGATAGGCTTATTACATTCCTTCCATATGTGTAATGATGTAACTTTGGTCGATAGGCCAAAGGCATTCCTCGCTAGTAGACTAATGCAATATGAATGAAATAATCTATGGGAATGTAGGCTAAGCACCGAGTGGATATGGTTAAATGGAAACTCTCCCAATGTTAGGCTAGAGTTCCAACAAACATCTTCCTATCCCATAACTATGTGCCCACATAGGATATTAGCCAGCGGATTCCATCCGAGCTAATGTTACCGTTCTACCTTAGGCAAGTAGAACAACACTTATAGTGTGGGGTTTCATGACATCAGATTCTATGTCTAGGTCACATGATCTATGTTGGTTAAACGCTTATTCCCATCATGTGAGATGTGTACTCTAGTTACTTGATAGGTACTACAAAATGTAGGTAGTAGTATGAGATGCTATATATACATTGCATGAGTAGGCTTTGAAGAGGCTATAGTGAGTTCTCTAAGTCTTAATGACTAATTGTATGAAAGTCCTCTAAATGCATGAATGTGTCCTAAATGAACCTAATGAGGAATGTTGGCTTAAATGCTTAGATGTAAAGATGCATGCTATACTTGGATCGTAATAGGAGTTAGTTCCTTGTCATGACATATTGTATATGAATGTGCCTTGTCTATGGTGACTTTAAAGGAGTACTTAGTGTGAGTAGTAGTATGGGATGCTACTTGCACATTGCACAAGTATGACTTAGAGTTGTCTTAGATGTTGGTCTTAATGTGATGGTGTGACTTATGTATTGTTTATGTATCTTATATGCTTTATTGTGTAAAGGTGAAAAGGATAAATGGTAAGTTCACTTATGGTGACCTTAAGGTTGCACCTTAGTGTGGGTGGTGGTGTGAGACTCTATCCATACATTGCACAAGGTATAACTTGAGGGTTACTTGAGGTGAAGGCTTAAGGTAAAGGTAAAGGTAAAGGTTTATTTGTTGATCTTCTTCAAATGTGAAAATGTGACTTGTATGTTAGTTCTGACTTATATTATGCCTCTTTTATCAATATTCATGAAGTTTTACTAAATTGGCATAAAAATATGACTTTCAAGTAAATGTCCTTTTTAAGCATGTTTTTGCATGGTCATAATACTTAGTACATCTAATGTGCTAACCCCATTCTTCCCCTTTTCTTACTAAAGTGTAGGGCTTGGAGATGTTGGTGTTCTATGCTTGATGGATAGGTTTTTCTATGGTGCTTGAAGATGAAGACTTGGTGAGTCTTCATAGTTTCGAGGACAAAACCCATTATGTTCCTTTTATGTCTTTTAGTTTTTGTTAAAGGTTTTGTATGGGCTAAGTCCCAATTTTGTATTCAACGTATTAGATGGTTTGAGACATAGTATATAAAGTCTAGAAAGTCTTCTGCTTGCTTTTTAATGGAAATGTCTTCGATTGTAAAGAGAGTTTTAAATTATTCTCTATTTTCCTATATTATTATGTTCAAGAATGCTATGAGGTTTGTATAAGACCCTTTTGGGGTCGAGTACGCCGTGTTGTATCTGGGGTGTACCTTCGGGTCGTGACAATGCCTAGCACTGAGTGGATATTTTAATGGGATGGAACCTTTTACCTAGTTGAGTCTGTCTTCCAAGATGGGAACTCTCACAAGTAGAGTTTGGGCTTCTCCTCAAAGTATATCTCATGAGATGAAGTCCCTCACATGTTGAGTCCAGGTTTCCTAGTAGAATCTCTGTATCCCTTAACTGTGTGCCTTGTAGAAAGTTAGCTAGTGGGTCCAACTAAGCTAACAAACCAGTTCTACCCTAGGCAAGGAGACCAACCCTTCTCGATGTGGGTAACATCAGTGGGGATCATCTGAAAGCTCATGTGGTCCCATGTCGGTTAAGGCTATTTTCCCAAGTAGTACAAGATTATTATGGAACTAAGAAATATTTAAAGAAGTATCTCAAAATGTTTCAAGTTAATAATGAACTAAGACATGCTTAAAGAAGTATCTCCAAGTGTTCAAACCTAATGTACTTAGATATGCTTGAGTAATTATTTCATAGTGTTCAAAAGTAAAGCCAAGGGGCTAAGATGTGCTTAAAGAAGTATCTCCTAGAGTTCCAAGGTCTTAAAGGGAGGGACTAGTTTCCAAATCAAGAAGTAAGAGTATGAGGACCTAAAAGTGGTACTTAGCATGGGTAGGATTATGGGGTCTTATTCATGCATTGCACAAGTATGACTTAAGGTTGAACAAAAAAGTGTTCATTTATATGATGAATGTATAGATAGGATTGTGCTATAATTGATTTCCTTGTTATGCTTGACTAAAGGAGATAGATTCCCTTGGTTATGAGAAGTAAGTTAAGGATGAGATCAAAGATGGCAAGTATGCATGATGGCCTAAGGTGGTACTTAGTGTGAGTGGGATTATGGGGTCTTACTCATACATTGCACAAGTATGACTCGAAGCTACTTATGAAAGTATAAGACTTGACAATGTATATGGACTAAGTTTATGATGACCAAAAGGGATACTTAGCTTGGATGTGATTATGGTGTCTTACCCATGCCTTGCACAATTATGCTTTTAGGTTACTTGAGAAGTAGTTCTCTTATTATATGAATGACTAAAGAGTTGAATAATGCTTATATGATGCTTATGTTGGAAACTTTGCTTATGCTTATGATTATGATATTGTCTCTTATGCTTATAGTTTATGTTTCATGAAGTATTTCTTATGCTTATGGATTATGTCTTATGTTGACTAACCCTTATGATGTTATGCTAGCTATCATATTTAGTACTTTTATACTAACGCATACTTTTCCTACATTCTTATCAAATGTAGGGTTCGGTGATTTGAGTTCCATTTTTGAGGATAGGTTTCTTAGGAGCAACGAGTTGAAGATTTGGTGAGTCATCATAACTTCGAGGACAAAGCCATTATTTCCTTTATGTATTTTATTTTCATGTTTTGAGACTATTGTATGGGTTGTGACCCAAGAGTATTCAAAGTTGTGTTAGATAGTTTTGAGACAAAAGTGTAGTAAGACTTCCGCTTGCTTTTATAAAATACTTCGATTGTATGGATAATTATTATTTTTTAAAATTTTCCGTACTTTTCTATTATCTTATGTTATGATATGCCAAGGGCTTGTATGAGACCCTTTCAGGGTCAACTATGCCATGTTACATCTAGGGTGTACCCTGAGTCATGACAAACTTGGTAATCATAGCTCAAGGTTTAGAATTTTTCTAGGATTATCTCAAACCACGTTTAGTAGAGTCTTGTTCATAAATGTGAAGCGCGCCACATCTATAAAATAGGAGGCTATTGGATGTTTAGGAAACTTCACTTCTGCATTCTCTAAGTCGTGCCATAGAGTTTGGCTCTAATAGGTCCTTCTTCTAATTTGTGCATATTGACTTTCAGGGTATGGCTAATACAAGGGCAAATGAAAGAAGAGATGAGGAAGGAAATGTGGAGAAAGAGGTTCCTCTCTAAATTCCACACCTAGCTCCTCCTCAAGCTCCAATTGATCCTTCGGATATGTCAAATGTGGAGATTAGGTCGGCTCTCTAAATGTTGGCCCAAGCTTTGACTACCCAAGCTCAAATTGTGACGGCTCAAGTCAATAGAGGGATGGTAGCTCCGGTGAACCCTAATTTGAATTCTATAGCTATAAGAGTGAAAGAGTTTTTGAGGATGAACCCTCCGGAGTTTTATGGCTCCAAAGTGGAGAAAGATCCTCAAGATTTTTATAGATAAGGGGTATAAGGTGCTTGCTATCATGGGGTTGACTTCGGTAGAGAAAGTGGAATTAGCCACTTATAAATTGAGAGATATAGCACAAATATGGTATGAACAATGGAAAGACAATAGGCCGGTAGAAGAGGGCCCAATAGAGTGGGAAAGGTTTAAAGAAGCATTCCTTGATAGGTTCTTTCCCCGAGAGTTGAGGGAGGATAAGGTGGAAGTGTTTATTAACCTTAGACAAGGTAGCATGAGTGTTAAGGAATCTGCCTTGAAATTTACCCTACTATCCAAGTATGCTCCATCTATGGTGGTGGATCCGAGAGATAGGATGAGTAGGTTCTTGACGGGTGTTTTCGACTTGGTTGAAGAAGAATGTCGTACGACAATGCTCTTTCATGACATCGATGTCTCTAGGTTTATGGTGTATGCTCAACAAATTGAGGAGTCAAAACTTAGGAAGAAGAATAGGGAGGCAAAAAGGGCTAGGACCGGTGATGGGAACTTCTCCAATGCTAAGTCCGATGGACAAGGTAGACCTAAGTCTAAGCCAAGGTATTCCTGTTAAGATTCTTCCAACATCCCTAGGTTTGACCAAGAGAAATGTAGTGGGTCTCCATTTCCTAAGCCTACTTGCACCAAGTGTGGGAGGAGTCATTATGGTAAGTGCCTAGCTGGCACGGAAGGTTGTTATGGGTGTGGAAAGAGTGGGCACAAAATGAGAGATTGCCCGGTTCTTAAGGCTAAGGGGAGAGAGGATAAGCAAGTTGCCACTAGTGCTCTGATGAGAGTGCTCAAAAGAGGAATAGGTTCTATGTCTTCCAAGTTAAAAATTATCATGAGTGATCTCCTTATGTTGCTACCGGTATGTGTTTTATGCTTTAGTAAATTCCGATATTGTTTGGTCTTTTGTGACTTGAGATGCTAGACTTTGAAGTTGTCTTTAGTATGAATTATGTTTAGAGGTGTTTGTATAGGATTAATCCCAAGGGGGAGATGGCATGCCTAGTAGCAAGGCCATTGTGTATTTATGTGTGGCCATGATTTCTTTATATGGATGTTCAGGAAAGAGTTTAGATCTTGGTAGAAATGACTTATATGTATTGTTTTACCTCATGTTGTGGTGCATTGAGTAGAGTTGCATATAGAA
Organism: Solanum bukasovii; assembly: GCA_029582585.1. Lineage (NCBI taxonomy): Eukaryota > Viridiplantae > Streptophyta > Magnoliopsida > Solanales > Solanaceae > Solanum > Solanum bukasovii. The sequence continues at coordinate 45,296 of JAJOOI010005244.1, forward strand.
CTTCATGAAATGAATTAATGAGCATGCCTTAGTTTGGAGTTGAAAGATTTATCCTTGAATAAATGGTTTTTGAGAGTAAATCGCATATTTGGCTCCATAAGTGTGTGTTGAGCATATTTAGCGTGGAGGTGGTAGTTCCTCCTTGTATATGAGTAAATATAGAATTGCATGCATTTTGGGTTGCTAGATGTGGTTTCTACTCCCTTATGTTGCATTGAATATGTTTATCTTGTAGTTGAAGTTTTCCTCTGTGGTTGTGTTCATATAGATGAGTTGCATGCATGATGGGCTGCTAGTCTAGAGTCATTTCCTTTAAGAAGTGATTAGAATCGTCATTCGAGGACGAATGTTCCCAAGGGGGAGATATTGTAACACCCCGTAGCTTAGGTGACCACCTAGGGTTTAGTTGAGGGCTACAAGAGTCAAAGCTAAAAGGCAAGTGCCAAGGAAAAGGAGCAAAGCCCAAGCCAAAAGGCCAAGGCTACCCCACCCTTGGCAAGCACTGCCCCAACTTCACGGCCACCACCACGACCAGTGGTCTTGACCACGGTTCGTGGGAGGCCTCGTGAAGGTGTCTTAGCCTTGTGGGAAGCAAGTCCCTAGGGCCATGCCATTAGACCATGGACAACGGGCCACTTCAAGGTCAGTGGTGAAGACCACGACCCATGGGAAGGCTCGTGGTCATGCCATGATCTTTTAGAGGCCAATCCAAGTTGCCTAGATACTTGTCCAAGGACCACGAGCAGGACCATGGTCAGTGGTGAGGACCACGACCCGTGGTGCCTCTCGTGAAGACTGGATAGTAGGCTGCCAAGTGGAGGAGTTTTTGGGAAATTCTAAATGAGGTGGTTAGTGAATGGGGTCGTTTTGCCTAGTCTTAAAACACCTATATAAACTATTTTAAGTCATTAACCACTCCAACTAAGTCATTAATTCCAAAACCCCAAAAGATCCCAAAGTTCTTCCTCTCAAAAAAATTCTCTCTCTAGAAGAATAAGAAGAAGAAGGAGAAGAAGAGAGATTACACCTCCCTAAAGAAGTATAAGCGATCGTTATCAAGTAAAGAACCCAACTTGGAGGTTGGGGTCGATCCCACAAGGAATATGGTTTAGACTTAAACTTAACTTACAATTATATTCGTTTAGTCAACTTATTTCCAAGACAAGTAAGTAAAGGGCGAAGGGGGGGGAGGGGTTGTGTAACAAATAACTGATTGTAGGTCAGAGAACAAGCGAGCAAGATTTGAACTTTAGTTGTTATCAATGAGAGAAAGTAACTAGGGTGTATGTGTTCCGCATAAGCTCATAACGCGGTAATCCTAGTGATAGTAATCCTTTTCTAGTGTATCACATGCAAAGTGGTAAGTTATGTATCTCTACATCCTTGGTCCGACAAATAGAGAATTTCACCCCACACCTTGGTCCGGCTACATGTGTATAATTTACTAAACCTTAACTTTACCTCATATTAGACATCACATCAATGTATGGCTTAGTTTTCATCCTCGCACGAATTGACATTAGACTATTAGATAGTATCACACTAAATCTATGTTGATAATTCTTTTCTTATTAACTACCTCCTTGGTCCGACAAGTAGCACACAACTCTTAAGTGAAATGCATTAAAAATACCGTAAACTCACGGTATATCAACACCCTCAACTTAAATTCGTTGTTTGTCCTCAAGCGACGAACTAAGACTCTAAATGACACTTGTATAGAAGCAAACATTCAACCATAAGCAATCACATGGCTTTCTATCCCGACTTTCTTTCCGAGTGCAAATCTTTTTTCTTAGACTCATAAAGCTAACTCATGCGGATCAAGATATGACATAGATCGACCAATAGACCCACAACATACACTTTTTCACTATCACCAAGGTACCAACTTTCCGACAATGTAACTAGTTCCCTTACTTCAAACGAAATCCCTTTTTTTCACACAATGAATATGATTTTAGGTACAAGGATTCATTCAACACTCACGCTCAGAAGTAACTTCAAGTACATTTAGTGCTCAATGCAATGGGCTTGCCCTTATTTTCACTGCTTAGACTCTCCAAACTAGTTGCTAGGATCACTATAGGACTTTCTTAGCTTGTAACGTAGGCTCAAGGTCAGGTGTGGTACATTTGGGTACTTTTTAGTGACTTTTTTCCCTCCTTGACATTACATTGGCTATTTACCTCTTCTTTGACCTATTTTTGTCATCTTTTCATTTCACTTTATTTCCCTTAACTCTTTGCAACATGGATGTGACCTTTGACTTTATGACTTTTATTTCTCACTTTATTCTTTTTCTTTCAATTCACTTTTCTTTTATTGCTTTCAACACTTTTCTTTTGCTTCCTTTGCACAAAGTCACATCCTTTTTCTTTTTCTCTTTTCAACACACAACTCTTTTCATACCTTTTTTCATTCGGTTTTCTCTTTCATAGCCATCCTTAACTTATTCATTTTGCATTAGTTGAGGTGCACAATGTCCGATGTCGGACCAGGGCCAACATAGAGGCAACTTTTGGCTTAGCCACCCTCAACTTAGGCTTTTGGCCTAAGTCAAGGTGCACATGTCCAAGGAGAGGCCGGGGCCAAGACAATATTTTAAGGGAAGGTGAGTTAGGTGAATCAAATGAAATGGTCAATTTTAGGCTCAAACATTTGGATCAAAAGGGAATAATGCTACCATTTGGTTAGATCATTTTAGGCTTAAGAAGACTAATTTAAACAATGGCCTATGATCACTTCCCAACTTCTAGCCTAGATTATCCTAGCAGGACCAACGGGGCAAGTTCTAGATTGGCACATAACTGTCTGAACATTCAACTATCCTCACACACTTTTGGCACCTTGTTTCATTATCAGTTCACCCAGTTTAAGTTTTTAGCTTAAATTATGAGGTCAAATAGGTTGTTATCATGTCACATTCAGAGCCAACACATTTAACTCATTCTAGCCTATAGATTTTAGCACATATCACAAGTTTTGGACGGGTATCATTTTTCATTCTTAATTATGCCATCATGTTTTATTCTTTCTCATTCTTCTACACATACAATCCTAACACATGTCGGTTCAATAGAAATTAAAACAGTCTCTTGGGGAAAGCGAACACAAGTAAGAAAACCCCAAGAGAGAATTATGAGTTGGGGTACTCAGACTTCACCCTATCACTCACAATCCTTTTACCCCATCCCCAACAAAATAGAGTGCAATTGTCCCCAATGCACAAAAAGTAAAGAATAAAGGATCGGGTGAAACAAGCCTGTGGTGCATAGCGCCGAAGGCCTATCAGCAAGTGGGTGGGCCCGATTTCCCAGAGCCCGCTGGATGAACACTTGGGTCACCCTCAGTAGTTCCTGCATCAATTGTCACAGCACCATCAGTAGTGCTATCAGCCACTCTCACCGCACCATCAGTGGTTCTCACTCTTCTCGAGGCACCAACACCAACCTCCCTGGCCCACTGCTAGCGTGTTTCCTCATCAATTATAGACGCCTTCCGAGAATCCTCAAAATGTTGGCACTCCCTCTTGCGAGCTCTTTTAGCCTCAGTGTCCTCAGAAGCCTGACTAGAGCAGGGGCGCTTCCCAGCACGACGGGAAGAGCAAGGTGGAGGCATCTCATCCCCAAATAGAACATTTAACACCGTATCATCAACCGGTGTAATGGGGGCTGACTCGGGCTCAGTTTCTGGTGGAGCTAGGAGAATGTCAAGATCAGTCCAGAGACTAGCGAACTCCTTCCAAAAGGTAGAAACATCGGTGGAAGGGGCTGGCTGCTCCAAGACACACAGCTCAAAAGTATCAAGGTGTTGGTGGACTACCTGAACCTTACGGTCCATCATCTGCTCCATCCGTTGTTCCACCCTAGTCGCAGACTCCTCAATCACCCGTTGCATCCACGGCCTCAAATGTTGCAGTAATGTGGCCATCTGAGCCTCTAACTTATGGACTCGAGCTAAGGGCACAGTGGAAAATCCTGAAGAGAGGGTGGCTCTGGGAAGCTCGGGGCCTGATTGGCGGCCGGAGAATAGGAAGCCGGAGCATCCTCAGTGGGGGATGGAGGGGCAGGCTCATCAACCTGTATCTGCTCCACATCAATCACTAAGTCTGCTCCCAGTAGAGGCACCTCGACCTGCGGCTCTCTGCGTGGTGCCGCTACATTCCCCTTGTCACAAATCAGGCATATATCCAGGGTCCTAGTCGCCTGGATCAACTTATCACAATGCCAGACCGGCACTCCAGAAGCCCTTCACAACTGAAAGATGAGGCATAAAAAGGGGTAACTGGTGGTGGCCTTGAACACCCTCTCGTGAATCTCTGCAATGATCTTAAGGGAAAAATCCATCTCAAAACCAGTAACTAGGGCTGCCACCATAACTGTACGGTCCCAAGTAAGAACATTGTCTACCTACGTAGGAGACACCTTGTTTCGCACCAATATCCAAAAGAATTTGGACACAAAAGTCAAAGTGGCCTTTTTTATGCCTCTACTCGGGTTGCTGACCCACTCGGGGCGCTCTCTGTCTGTGGCAAGATGACGGGCCAACCAGTGCAATAAACTTTCCCTCTGCTCCGCATTCCTCTGGAATACCCTGCTCCTCAGTATGTCCCAACGATAATTAAACTCGGCCGTATTGATAGCTAGAGTATGGCCCAAGCCATAGAGAAATATATGAATAGTAGCCTCAGATATGTCAACCGAGAACCCACTAACCAGTGCAGTCTTTAGTAGAGGCTGGGCAGCAGGCTTGGCCCATTTTTCAATCGAACCTCGGAGGGTGGCTGTGTAGGAAACATAGAACTCCCTCAAGATCTCCTCACTATATAACCCTAGGCTATGGGCCATCCACTCACACCGGTGCCTCTGAAATAGTGGCTAAATGTCAGGCATAGTATGAAGACTGCCTGTAAAAGACTGACGCTCCTCGGTAATCAATCGAGCCATATGCTCTTTCTCATTTATCATCGTGCAGTCTTGGTATATCTACCACTGACCATCTACACACCACCTGTTTGGCTCTTTCGCGACTGGGGCATGACCGGTGTTCGGTGGCACTGGAATGTTCTCTGCACTAGTCGCCTTATCAGACGAGGCAGTCCTCCCAGGTGAACTAGAGCCGGATGCGGAGCTGAAAGCATACCCGGAAGCAGAGGCGGACTAAGAGCCAGAAGCAGAACCAGCCAGTGAACCGATCCGTGTGTGCTCCTCATAAGTCTGGGAGGCAGTGACGTTGGGAACCACCTATCGGGATTGATTTTAGGTAGTACGAGGTGCAGTAGGGGATTTTCTCGTAATAGGTGGGACAAAGGCGGGATCCTTCTTCGCATCGGTATCTTCATCAATCAGCCGCAATGTGGGTGCCACCGACTTTGACTTGCCCCTTGGTACTTGAGTCGGAATTCTCTTGGAAGCCATGGTACCTATGGAGGCTTAGATAGTACCAAAATAAACCAATAACACACTCAAAATAATTTTAGAACAAAGAACGAACCAAAACAAAAGTTCAGACAGTAGCTTTAGTGGCCACCTACGATGGATACCTAACCTACGGCCCATGGGTTCCCTCTGTAGGTCAGAAGTCCCAAAAAGTAGGGCTCTGATTGGAACAACAGTTGTACAAAACGGTACGTAGATTGACCTACGAACCGTAGTCCACCTTCGTGGTTCCACACTTAGTGGATTCTTCATGTGCACCAGACCCACGGACCTGATCTACGGTCCATAGGTTGACCTACGGTCCATAGACGAGGTCTCATGGATCAAATTTGTGCCAGGTATCAGATATGCCTCTATTTTAAACCATGTTTTTCAATAATTCAAAAATCACCCTAAGTCATCATTCATTTCAACATAATTTTTGATAGTTTGTGATACCTAGGGTTCCGTTTACACATTATTTCACATTTATTGCATAGAAAACTAGGAACCCTAAGTCAAAACTGCTATTTAGACTATTTTATCTGATCTATTTGATTACAAAGACAACACAATCACATTCTATCATCCCAAGGGTGTTTCTACTCTAGTTTATCATGCAATTTCATACAACAAACAACCCAAGGTCAAGACCCACTTCGTGACTTCATGTATTGAACAATGAATACCGAAATTCAAAGTTAAAGTGAAGTTTGTTACCTTACAAGTATCAGAAGTGGGTGATTTTGTGATGACAATGAACTCCTTAGACCTTTGTGCTAGCCTTTCAACGCCAAACCCGGATAATGGAATCGCTAGGGAGAGGGAGATGAGGATTTTGGAAAGAGGGAAAGTGATATGGGATTATGGGGAAGTGAATGTGGAGTGATCTCTGGGATTTGGGAGTTTAATGCAGTGCTTTAGGGAGAGGAAAGGTTTAGAAACGGTTGGGAGGGAGTTTTGAATATGGGGGATGAATATAAAAATTAGGGGTTTTATTTTAAAAAGTGTCCGGGTAGGGTCGGGCAAAACCTAGGTTTGGACCCACGAAACCCCAGCTACGGTTCGTGGGTCGACCTACGGACCGTATATGGGATCCGTAGGTCACTCAATACTTAGAAAATTTCGAAGGCTTACCTGGGGATCTATGAACACCATTCACGGTCCGTGGATTAAACCATGAACCGTCGATGGGGTCTGTAGACTTTTGCAACAACCTTTTTTCTACAGATTTTGCTTTTCATCCCTGCACATATAGCAACCGTTAGGCCTTCCCTTTTACATTCTAGATACTTTTTAGACACGGACCGTATGCTATATCTAGCCAACACTACAACAAAAATAAAATACCAATCTAAAAACTACAGAAAGTCAACTAAACAAAGAAAACTCTTAGATCGAAAAAAAAACCTAAAGTTGACTAGATTGTACATCTTGGGTTGCCTCCCAAGCAGCGCTTGATTTAACGTCGCGGCACGACGCAGGCCTCTTGATTACTCAGACTTTATCAAGATAGTAGGCGTCAACCACCTCTTGCACATTCTCCTTTTTGCCCATGTAAACCTTGATCGTTTGCCCGTTTACCTTGAACCTTATTCCCTCATTTTTCTCGAGCTCGACCGCTCCATGTGGGAAACATTGAGTGACTATGAATGGCCCGGTCCACTTGGACTTGAGCTTGCTAGGAAACAAGTGCAACCTAGAGTTGAATAGAAGCACCAGATCCCCCACAACAAATTCACGCTCTTCGATCTTTTGATCATGATACTTCTTCATCTTCTCTTTGTACAAGGCTGAACTTTTATAAGCTCTTAGTCAAAACTCATCAAGCTCATTCAAGTCACTTACTCTCTGATTCGATGCGGCTCCCCAATCCAAATTCAACTTCTTTAGCGCCAACAAAGCCTTATGTTCTAGCTCTACCGGCAAATGGTAAGACTTCCCATACACGAGTTGATAGGGGGACATACCTATGGCAGTTTTGAATGCGGTGCAATAGGCCCATAGGGCATCATCAAGCCTCCTAGACCAATCGGTTCTATTGGCATCCACAGTCTTGGCAAGGATTTGCTTGATTTCTCCGTTGGACACTTCAACTTGCCCACTAGACTGCGGATGGTAAGGAGTGGAAACATTGTGGCGGACGCCATATTTCTCAAGTAGAGCCTTGAAAAACTTATTATAAAAGATCGCTGATAATCGCCCTAGGTGTACCAAATCTGGAGAAGATATTCTTTTTCAGGAATGCGGTAACACTTTTACCTTCATTGTTTGAAAGCGCAATTGCTTCCACCCATTTTGACACATAATCAACCACAACAAGAATATACTTCATACCATGTGAGCTCACAATTAGACCCATAAAATCAATGCCCCAAATATCAAACAACTCAATCACCAAAATCGGATTCATAGGTAGCTCTTGCCTCTTTGAAATTCCTCCTTCTCTTTGGCAGCGATCACAAGACTTGGCGAAATCATGAGCATCTTGGTGGATGGTAGGCCAATAATACCCAGACTACAAGATTTTATGTGCAATACGAATACCACTAAAATGCCCACCAACAGGCGATGAATGACACACCTCTAGTATACTCAACATTTCAACCTTGGGCACACATCGACGAATAATCCCATCAACACAAATGCGGAACAAATAAGGCTCATCCTAAAAGAACTTCTTCACATCATGCATAAACTTCTTCCTTTGGTGAAAAGACAAATCTGATGGAACCAGATCACTTGCCAAGTAGTTAGCAAAGTCTGCGAACCAAGGAATCAGATCATAAGAAGCAGCCAATACATGTTCGTCTGGAAAACATCATCAATTTTAGCCCCATCTCCTAGCTTGAGCATAGCCTCTTTCTCTATTCTGGACAAGTGATCAGCAACCTGATTTTTTGTCCCCCTTTCTTTCTTTCACCTCAAAGTCGAACTCTTGTAGCAAGAATACCCATTTAATCAACCTCGATTTTGCATCCTTCTTAGCCATCAAATACTTCAATGCAGAATATTCAGTATGCACTATGACCTTAGTACCAAGAAAGTAGGATCAAAATTTCTCGAATGCGAAAACAACAGCAAGGATTTTTTGTTCAGTCATTATATAGTTCTTTTGAGCCGCATTAAGAGCTTTGATGGTATAGTAAATAGGATGAAGAGTCTTCTCTCGCCTTTGTCCCAATACCACACCAAGCGCCACTCCACTCGTTGATATACCGTGAGTTTACGGTATTTTTAATACATTTCACTTAAGAGTTGTGTGTGTCTAGGGACATTTTGTATTGGTATTAATGTATTTTTATCATGTTTACAGGAAATAAGTTCGGACGTGGAAGTATGTGACACAGCTGAAGAATTGTGCAGAAAAGGGCATCTACGGAAGTGATTGATGGACCGTAAGTCCATTCACATTCTGTAGGTTATGATCGTAGATGGGCAGGCAATGCATAAAGAAGAAATCAGGGAATTCTTGACTAAATGTAGAAACACGAACTCAAATAATGGACCGTAGGTCGACCTACAGGCTGTCCTGCAATTCCGTCAAATGCTTCAGAGAGGGGGTTCCAGTATCTGATTTTAAAGATTCTAAGTATGGAGCTACAGAGGAAGACCTACGGACTGTGGATCGATCCACGGTCCATACTGTTGGTTCGTTGATTGAAGTTGAGAAGTGGAGATTTTGAAGTTGGAAAAAATGGCTAAGTCGTGAGTCACAGAAGGGACCTACGGACTGTAGGTCAGTCCGTAGGTCAGTGTCGCAGATTGAAACCGCGTCCTGAAACTTTATTTCCTTATTTTGTTTCCTTTTTAGTTGGGACTTGTGTTTCTATATATAGGGTATGTAAACCTCGTTTTTGGGGTTTAGACTTTATTACTTTAGTTCTAGTTTTTGGCTTAGGAGATTAATTTGCAATTTTAGCAATTCTTGATTTCCTAAGTTCATTTAGAAGATTTTGACTTTGAAATTCAAGTTGAGATTCTGGGTTTATTCTTCTCATTACGTAAGTTCATGATTTCTTCATCTAAAAATATGAATTGTGTTCTTGCTACTATGGGTAACTAAATCCACAACTAGGATTGTGGGAACCATGAGCTAATAACAACGTATGAATATTAACTAAGTAATTCTCGAATAGTGTTATTGCATGCTGTCGGAGAACAAGGCCTTTAGATTAAGTTTAACTACATTATTAAACTTTAGTCAAATATTTCCTAATTTTACTTTTTATTTTTGTTCTTGTTTCTCTCAAGTTCCTACTCTAGTGTATGCTAAGTACACTGAGCCATGGTGAACCTCTTATTCCTTACGATCCAGAATTGAACAGAACTTTGAGAAGAATGAATAACCAAGGAGTCCCAGTCTATCCTATCGAATGAAATTTAGGTGATAGAGTTGGGTTGCAGCCTCCGAGAGTTGGTGATGAGAATAATTAGGTTCAAGCTGAGAATCTACTGGGAAATTCATTGAGGGTACATGATCCACCAGGACCAAAACTGCATGATAACTATAGGGTCAACTTTAATGCTGCTGAATCTGAAGGACCTCTTGTCCTACCCCCTCTACCTCCGGGGCATACATTTGTGGTGACTAGCAGTTTGATGCAGATGCTTACAACGAGGGGTTTGTTTGCTGGTTTGGCATCTAAGGATCCACATGCACACGTAACCAAGCTGAGGAGTGTTTGCAAAAGTTGTGTGGGTCGACCAGACTTGGACATGGATGTCATTGGATTGTGAGTACTCCCTCTATCATTGACCGGCGATGCGGCTGTGTGGTTTAATGAGCTTCTTTAAAACTCAATTTACACATGGGAACAATTAACTGAAGTGTTCTTGGCAAGATACCTTCCCGTGTCAAAGAAGCTGGACCACAAAGATAAACTCAACAACATCGTAGCACTACTCGGAGAGTCTGGGAGTAGTTCTTGGGATAGGTTCACTGCTTTCATAAGATGTCACACCCCAACCCTAGGTTTGCATATATGAGGATTTCTTCAAGAACCCTAGAAAGAACTTTAAGAATGTTGTTTTAATCCTTAATAGAAAAGAGAGAGAGAGAGAGAGCTAGAGTTAATTCTCAAAATTGTGTGTTAAAAATGAGTGAGAATAGCAGCCAATATATCTTATATTGAGCTTTCTTCACATTTAAGAATATCCTCTAGAACCTCCCCTTTTTGGTCCATTTTCAGCCACTAATTGGTCAAGTAGGTCATGCACCTCCTTATGTACATCAAGCATCTCAAAAGGTCAAACTAGGTGATGCACCTACTTGCTTTCACTTGGGCTTAAATATATTGGGCCTTGGCAGATTTGGTTGCTAGGCTTTAATTTCATTTTCATTTTATTTAACTTAGTTTGGGCCTCAAGTGATTCCATTAGCATAGGCCCAAATCTGATCCATAAACCTTGGCCTTTTTAACTAGATCCATATAGCTCAAGTAGGTGATGCACCTACTTGTCACCTACTAGCTTAGTTAAGTCAAGCAAGCAGCTCACTTATTTTATTCCATTTTCTAAATATTAATCTCTTTTTCTTTAACTTAGCACTTAACTTTCAACTTTAAGCTCAATTACCACCTGACCGTCTCAAGTTTAAATACTTCGATTGGAGTTATAACTTGCAGTACACATGTTGAAACGTCCAATGCATTACATCACCTTTCGAGATAGTTTAAACCAACATTAATCATATAAGAAACATGTCCCCTCACCTATACTATAAGGCTATGCCAAATATCACAAGAATAGAACAAGCATATCCGTAATACGGGCTGTTACACTTCCTTCGACGTCAACTTAATCAGGTCGCATCAAAATCTATGGGCAATTCACTTTAAACCTATTCTATTGTCACTGGTCGCATAGGAAACCGAGTCCATAATTATACCACTAGGCAATTTATTAGTGTCATATAAATAGAACTAGTACACGTAGAATACGAGGTGTTACATCCTCCCTCCCTTATGATAATTCGTCCTTGAATGATAGGTTAAGCTGATAGTTTGGTTAACCTTGGAATTTCATTTGGAGATTCGCGAGAGTTCCCTCTGTAAATAGGACTATCCAAAATACGTAGACTAACCTAAAACACGTATAGACAAGTCTAGCATGACGTCTCAATAAATATGGTTCATGAACTAATAATATGACAAATTAACCCCTTTCTTGACCATGTAATTCACTGAAGATACGCAAGTAGAATTCATACAAATAAGGACTTTAATATACCTAAACACAATACATGCAAATGGCATATCAAATGAACAAGTGCTAGTAGGATTTATGATCATATAAGGGGACCACATGATCTCAGATCCTTATGTTGACGTTTAGAATGAGGAGGGGCATTTAGGATCTCTACCATTTTCTATTCCCAAGTATCTTATGTTATATTCTATTCCTTCCACAATAAACCTTTTGAGCTTAGCTTCTGGTCCTTACCAATCAAGAATAACTATAGTATCTCCCAAATTTTATGTTTATGGAACGAACACAAAATCATAGGCCTAACCTATCGGGGCTCTACTTTCCCTTCTCTTTTATCTCATGACGCCTTTCAGAGGTGAGACTTATAAGAACGCATAGTTGTTATTATAAACTCTAAAGTGTTAGGTCGCACCTTCCAATAAGGTATTATGCTAAGTTATTTATCTATGGTTGTGATAAAATTTACATATATGCCCAACCTTTTCTGGTCAAAATCTTCACTACATAATGACAAGGAAATGTTTTCGCAAAATGTTCAAAACTCAAGTCAATAATCACACAGGAGCATAGTGTACAAATAAATAATTCACATTGGGTATGACACATAGGCAGATTAGCACAAAATAGAGAGCATAATATATGAGCATTAAGCTATAGAAATATATGGTGTACGCATGCATATGGTTCATAGGGTAGCGTGTGAGCGAATGAACTATAAGGAATGTAGGAAATGGACTAGATGAGCACATGATGCATGAGTACGAAAGCTACAAAATATATAATACGTAAGCAAGTAGACTATATGAAATATGAACTACGAAACACAAATCACATTGATCAAGTGCATTATATCGCATGGATTGGTGACCTAACATGTCAATAAGTACACTTATGAAATATGAGCAAGTGAAGACATGACACATGGCTAGAAATTTTTTAAGGCCTGTAATGTTTGAGCATGTATGCTACGAGGCATGTAATATACATAGAAATGGTTTATGATGCATTTGACATGTAAACAAGTGATATGCAAGTCATATAACCCACGAGCACTAATTTTGCTCATAGCATATGATCAATTATCATGCAGTACCCCCATAATATGGAAAAGTGACATGTGGAAAGTAACCAGTGCAATAAATAACATGTAAGGAAAAGGTCTTATTTTACATATAACAATAAACAAGGGTGCTCTGAAGCGGATAACACTTACATGTAAGCATTATATGACATTAGGTAACCTGTGAGAAGGTAATCCACAAAGGGCAAATGACATACAAATAGATAAGTTATAGAATATCCAGAATGTATAATTATATAACAAACCATATTTGGAAACTACGAGATATCCTATAGAACCACTCTACCATAATAACGGCAACACACTATCTTAAGCATTAAGTCACAGGTGGGATAGTTCTGCTCATATTCCTTACTCACCTCAAAACACATACCATTGATTTCCCCATCTACACTCTTTAATCTCCTAAGAATTCTTATAGGTGTTTTGCTATTGGGACTTGGCTTCCGTCTAGGTCAATATAAATACTACAGTCAAGATAGAAAAAGAAAATCCTCAATAGTTCATCTTTTAGAGTAGGAGGTCGAGGTCAACTTTGCCTTCATTGCTAGCTTGTGTTATATCACGCTCAATGCATGTTGCCCTTTGAAGGTCGAAATAGAAAATAAATAGTAAAGCTTGAACGCACCATAAAACATGAACTCTAATAACATGTTAATGTCAGGTACCTATAAAGTTATATCATGATTCATAAAATCTTAGAGTTAGCCCCTTTGGGCTTAACTAGATAGGTCTGGCCATACTAATAGATTTTTTAAAAAAAACAAGTGAGGGTTCTCCGACTCTTTTTCCATGCAAGATAGCAACTAATAACAACTAGCATAGGATCAAGATTTCCTCTCCCTTAACTGGACTATGACTGACGAATTACTGCAGGCATATATTAAATGAACCCTGTAGTAGCGCTATTCAAATTGATGGAAGTCTATACATGTGAATAATGCTCTACTTCTATTTTGTATTAATGATGTAGATGAACTTGGTCCATGTATCTTCTATCCAAGTAACCTTTCTATTCCCCTCTTTTTTTCTTCTTGTTATCAGGACCAAATATCAAGACTTGAATCAATACTAAAATGACTTCTCTATCTAACAAAGGTTCACAAAGTTGTTCCCGGTGCGCCATTATAACTCGTTAGGATGGAAGAGTTGATACCTTTTATTGCCTCATACACTTAGCAACCTCTCTTTCATAATCTCATATCTCACTCCTCTATAGCATCCTCATATCACCCCTACTCCTATGTTTAGGGAATTTGACATATCCCATCTCTTTCTAACGAGAAGCTCTACGTACATATTCGGCCCATGTAATTCAAGCTTCATTCTCACATGCTTCCTATCTAACAAGTACCTTTTAATCAAAACTAGTAGTTTCATGTACTCTAATCCCACTATGTACAACCTGACTAAACACAACTTAGGTCTAACCAATCAATTTTTTTCCTTTTGTTAACCTTACCCTTTAGTCACATACTAATCCTCCATAGCCAGAACATAGATCATAATAGGAACTACCATACATATATCATTTGCAGAAATTGGCACACTTATTCCTAAGTTTTATAACCATGAAAAGATTACAAATGTTATTAGTACTTATTCTGGGTTGTTGGCACATACTATGTAAAAGCCAAATATTAACATATTCGGGATGATATATGGTGAGAATTTGGGCCTTTTCAGCCAATTAGGGGTATCTATAGTAACACTATTGCACTGATAGATCCACCTATCAGATTGTGCCACTACCTTCTTTAAAAAAAACTGGTTCAACAACATCAATTTCGAGAACATGTGTAATGCTGAAAATTCTATGTATATCACAGACTAAGAACAAGTGTCCTCTATAGCAATAGATCCTATAAATATGGAGGAAATATAGAACCCAAGAGTTGGATATATCCTCCTAAGAAGATGTGCTTAGAAATGCTACAGCTCATATATGTAACTATGTAACCCATCATTTTTAAGCATACTGATAACCATACTATAACATTCTCAATTGAACCAACGTGATACAAATGGTAAAAATGCATATAACATAAAATCCTTTACATACCTTGTGGAGTGGGACGGTCGAATAAAATGAGCTCAATGTAGTCTAAATTTTGATAACTTCAGATCCTTTTCTGTAGATTGCATGTTGAAATTTTAGCTACCGTTAACCTTAACCATCGTAAGCATAATAGGAATAGTATGATCAGGTGAAAGTGGAAATTGACTTCTTAACTTTGCTCTATCGCACGATCTGGATTACGAAAGAGGGTAACTTTTGCTAAATGTCCAAGCAGCCCCCTAATTATAAATGTGGTGCGCAACACATTTATAAGTAAGGCTCTACTAGACAAGGTTTTGTAGACTCCCTAGGACGAACTGCTCTGATACCACTTTTGTCATACCCCAACCCTAGGTGAGGCGAACAAGTACCATATGAACACATGTTTTACAAGTCACCTATGATGAGAAAGTAAAATACTACTATGCATATTTATTTACTAATGAGAAGCTTCATATAAAATACATGTTGACTAGCTGAACCGATACATATGACAAGTGAAACTATGAATTCAGATAATAGCTTTACAATGTCTACAAAGCCTCTACTGGAATCCATGACTGTACCACTATGAAATACGCATAGTAAAGACTCGGCAAAGCCCTGAATCAACCTGGAGCTCACCAACAACCGTTGAGTATCATGTCCTTCTATTGGGGAGATCTACTAGTTGAGTACATATACCTGCAGCATGAAATGCAGCGCCCCCAATAAGGGACGTCAGTACGAAAGAATGTACTGAATATGTAAGGCATAATACAACCATATGTAAAATGAGAGCGCAAGTGAAACCAAATACCAATAGATAAGGATTAGAAACCACTTTTGCTTATACTTGTGGAATCGTGTATGTTACATTATTTTCTTTACTTTTCTTTGCATTATAATATTTAGAAGATGTATGATACAAATGACCAGCTGATCAGCGGTAGAAGAGGATGACCCATGCTAGGCATTTTTACCCCTGGGATGTTGTCTTCATAATTCCACAAATTGGGATCGGCCCATGCTAAGCTTTCCCCCCTGAGCTGCCACCCTCTTATACCAATTGGGATCAGCCCATGCTAGGCTTTCACCCTTGAGCTACCACCCTTCTATACCAATTGGGATCGACCCATGCTAGGCATTTACCCCTGGGCTGCCACCCATAATTATACAGATTGCTTCACTTAGATTTTTTAATCTTTGAGATTGTTGTCTTGATATTCATAACTCTTTTGAGATTGTTCTATTGATGATCATAACTCTTCTGAGATTGTTGTTTTGGTGGTCATAATCATTGTTGAGATTTGGAACTATGGACCAGTAGTAGAAGACATCAATATGGACTTACAATAATAACAATGACCTGGGAAGCAAATGTGACATGAACATGTAATACTTAGGAGCTTATATGACTCAGTAAGCATTTTGACATCTCAAATTGAAGCACATATCAAGTGAAGACATTTAACATTCAGCCAAGAGATTTGAACTCTATATGATAGCCAAATACTCACTAACTAATATCAAATACAAGTTATACATGAACGTGGAACCAAGGGAGAATGTGGGCAGATTCAACTTTAGGACGGATACATATTCTAAGTAAGTACATATAAAATGTACAATAAAGCAAGTAGGGATCTTGTGAGGTAACATTATAGTCTAACACAATGGGAGTAATAACCAATAAAGGGAACATATGAACATGTGAAAAGATTACATATATATATAGATAATTGAAGCAAGTTGGCATGATATGGGCAAATTGTATATCCAACATATAAACATATGTACCATGTGTAATCTAGGATCGTTTTGGTTTATATAAGGGAAATATGTGCCAAGGGTACTTTGACAATGAAACAAGTTTAAACCTTGCGTGCTAATACTTGTTAGAGTAAGCACGAACATTTAGTAACAAACTCATATTAGAGTACTCACTTTACTGCTCTAGGGAGTAGGAACTGCAACTATGGATCAGTCACTACCAAGGGCACTTAGAAAGCTTACTTTGTAATACAAGTGTTGGATTCATGCCAAAGAAATAGGAAATCAAACAACCTTACATACCTTATCCTCTGACCAATACAACTATCACGATTCAGCCTCCCATTTTAGGTTTTGATCTCAATTTCTGCAACTTCTCCTTATAACTTGAATTCCTCTAGAACTTCAACTTTCCTTCACACTTAAACCAAAGAAGAAGAGAAAAGCATCTTAATAATTAAGGAAAGTGAGCAGTAGCTCGTGGGAACTTCTGCCTTTTACTTATAATTGAGCATGAATAACATGTTTTCTAGTCTTCCACTGGAAAATTAAGCTAAATCCATAAGTGTTTCTCTTACCTTGGTTTGCAGATATGAGGATTTCTTCAAGAACCCTAGAAGGAACTTTAAGGGTGCTGTTTTAATCCTTAAGAGAAAAGAGAGAGATGGAGTTAATTCTCAAAATTGTGTGTTAAAAATGAGTGAGAATAGAAGCCAATATATCTTATATTGAGCTTTCTTCACATTTAAGAATATCCTCTAGAACTTCCACTTTTTGGTCCATTTTCAGCCACTAAATGGACAAGTAGGTGATGCACCTGCTTATGTACATCAAGCAGCTCAAAAGGTCAAACTAGGTGATGCACCTACTTTCTTTCACTTGGGCCTAAATATATTGGGCCTTGGCAGATTTGGCTGCTGGGCTTTAATTTCATTTTCATTTTATTTAGCTTAGTTTGCGCCTCAAGTGAGTCCATTAGCATAGGCCCATATATGATCCATAAACCTTGGCCTTTTTAACTAGATCCATATAGCTGAAGTAGGTGATGCACCTACTTGGTCCTTTGGACTGGTCAATTAGTCAAAGTAGGTGATGAACCTACTTGTCACATACTAGCTTAGTTAAGTCAAGCAAGCAACTCACTTATTTTATTCCATTTTCTAAATGTTAATCTCTTTTTCTTTAACTTAACACTTAACTTTCAACTTTAAGCTCAATTACCACCTTACCGTCTCGAGTTTAAATACTTCCGTTGGAGTTATAACTTACAATACACATGTTGAAACGTGCAAGGCATCGCATCACCTTCCGAGATAGTTTAAACCAACAGTAGTCATATAAGAAACATGGTCTCTCACCTATACTATAAGGTTATGCCAAATATCAGAAGAATAGAACAAGCATATGCGTAATACGGGCTGTTACACTTCCATCGACGTCAACTTAATCGGGTCGCATCAAAATCTATGGGCAGTTCACTTTAAACCTATTCTATTGTCACTAGTCGCATAGGAAACTTAGTCCATAATTATACCACAAGACAATTTATAAGCGTCATATAAATAGAACTAGTACACATAGAATACAGGGTGTTACATAAGAGGTGTCCTGAATTACCGCATTGATGATGAATAGCTGGAGGAATACTTCTACCGAGGTCAGGATGACAATAATAAGGCGGTGCTTGATACTATCACTAGAGGTTCATATGGTGAGTGCACTTTTGAGCAGATTGTTGAGAAACTGAAGAAGATATCCCAGAACAATAATGCATGAAGCACTAGAAAGTCGTATACAGGGAGAAACATGTTTGCAGTCCAAGCTACAACTAACCAATCTGCCGATGATATTCATGAGGAGATGGCTCAGATGAGAACCAAACTGGGGTTGGTGTTGAAGCATGTAAGCGGAGGTACTGAAAAGGTAAATGTTGTCCATTATTTGACTAGAACTCCACCACCGGGTGAGGAATGTTACTATGAAGAGGATACTTATGCGGTGAATGATTAGACGGGGGGTTTTCGAGCCAACTCCCTAGGTCCCAATACGGATAATTGGCGCCAAGGTCAAGGAAACCAAGGTTGGAACTATGGAAATTACAATTGAGAGGGTCAATATGTCCGGGATAGGAACTACAATCGCGACAACAACTACAACTAGAACAACTATGACAACAGAAATGATCGGGTTGGGCCTTATGTCCCTTCTCAAAATTGGGAATCTGGTAATAGGGAAGCTGGAGGTAATATGTCACGTATTGAGGATATGATGTAGAAGAAGATGAAGAGGTTTGATGCAACTGATAAGAACGTGAAGGAGATGCAAAATGACTTGTCTGGTATTGGTCAAAAAGTTAATGTATATGCAGTGTCGATCAAGCATCTTGAGCTACAGATGACTCAGTTGTCTACTACAGTGAACCCACGTCAACCTGGCACACTTCTTAGCAACACCATCCAAAATCCAAAGAATGATGGGCATTGTATGGAAGTCACTACTCGAGGGGGTAAGTAGACCATTGATCCACCGATGCCGTCTGGGGTTGAAGTTGAGGTTAGTAAAGATGATGATGTGATTGAGGTAAATGAAGAGCCCGAGAATGCAATAGAGAAGGAAGTGGAGATAACTCAGAAAGTTGTTCCCATGCCTAGACCTCCACCCCCTTTTCCACAGAGGTTAGTGAAGAAGATTGAAGAAGGCAAATACCGCATGTTTATTAGTATGTTGAAGTAGCTTTTCATCAATCTGCCGTTGATAGAAGCTTTGGAGAAAATGCCTGGGTATGCAAAGTTTATGAAGGATTTGGAAACTAAAAAGTGGGCCGTGAGTTTTGAAGATGATGATAAGTTGCAACATTGTAGTGCTATTACTACAAGGTCCCATATGCAGAAGAAGGAGGGTCCTGGGGCTTTCACTATTCCTTGTACCATTGGGTTGCTACATTTTGCAAAGGCTTTTTGCGATTTGGGTGCTAGTATCAATCTGATGCCATTGGCTATTTACAAGAAGTTGGGTTTAGGGGATCCAAAACCGACTGCGATGCGACTGCTTATGGCCGATAGAACTATAAAGAAGCTCATTGGTATGCTCCAAGATGTACTAGTGAAAGTGGAGTCTTTTATCTTTCCGGCAGATTTTATGATACTGGATTGTGATGTTGATTTTGAGGTTCCCGTTATCCTTGGGAGACCATTCCTAGCCACTGGGCGTGCCTTGGTTGATATGGAGAAAGGGTAGATGAAGTTTCGATTGAACAATGAAGAGGCAACTTTCAACATCTCTAGATCCATGAAGCAGAGTTGCGAGCTCAAATTGGTATCTATGGTGACACATATTGTAGAGAGTGGTTCTAAGGTGCCTATTGAAGAGAGGTTGGGTGTTGATGCACTAGCAGCGGTAATGATAAACTTTGATGGTGATGGTATTGAAGACTATGATGAATTGGTCACCGCACTTGATAGGTTTAAATTCCGTTCAAAACAAAAATGATTGGAGTTAGACATGAAGAATCGCGACTCTCCACCTGCTAGACCGTCTATTGAAGAGGCACCAAAATTGGAGCTTAAGGCTCCACCATCACATTTGAGGTATGTATTCTTAGGGAGAGATGGTACTTTATCGGTCATCATTGTGGCAGATTTGAATATGGCACAAGTTGAGGCATTGGTTTTTGTGTTTAAGAGGTTCAAGAGAGCTATTGGGTGGACTATTGCGGACATTATTGGAATTCCTCCTGGTATTTGTTCTGATAAAATTCAACTCATGCCGGATCACAAGCCTAGTATTGAGCACCAGAGAAGACTAAATCCGCCTATGCAAGAGGTAGTTAAAAAGGAAATCATCAAGTGGTTGGATACTGGAGTTATTTATCCCATTGCAGATAGTAGTTGGGTGTGTCATGTTCAGTGTGTGACCAAGAAAGGTGGGATTATTGTGGTATCTAATGAGAGAAATGAGCTTGTTTCGATGCGGCCCATGACTGGATAGAGAGTCTGCATGGACTACTGGAAATTTAATGCTTGGACTAAAAAGGACAATTTCCCTATGTCGTTCATGGATCAAATGCTGGATCGACTTGCTGGTAAGGGTTGGTATTGCTTTCTCAATGGTTATTCGGGCTACAATCAGATTTCCATAGATCCGGAAGACAAAGAGAAGACCACCTTCACTTGCCCTTATGGGACTTTCGCCTTCAAATGGATGTCATTTGGTTTGTGTAATGCTCCTGCGACCTTTCAGCGTTGTATGATGTCAATATTTTTTGATATGATGGAGGACACTATTGAGGTCTTTATGGATTATTTATCTGTGGTAGGTGATTCTTTTGATCGTTGTCTGGACCATTTGTCCGAGGTGCTTAAACGGTGTGAAGAGTGCAATCTTGTGCACAGTTGGGAGAAGTGCCACTTCATGGTGAAAGAAGGGATAGTTCTGGGTAATCGGATTTCTGGAAGGGTATCGAGGTTGATAGAGCGAAAGTTGAGGTAATAGAAAAGCTTCCACCATCTATCTCTGTTAAAGGTGTTAGAAGTTTTCTTGGGCATGCAAGTTTCTATAGGAGGTTCATCAAGGATATCTCCAAAATTGCACATCCATTGTGCAAACTGCTCAAAAAGGAGTATAAGTTTGATTTTGATGATGCTTGTCTGAGAGCATTTGGAGAGTTGAAGGAGAAGCTAGTTACTGCACCTATCATTATTTCACCGGATTGGGGACAACCGTTTGAGGTAATGTGTGATGCGAGTGAAGTGGTGCTTGGCGTGGTATTAGGACAGAGGCGGGAGAAGATTCTTCATCCTATTTATTATGCTAGCAAAGCTCTAAATGTGGCTCAAAAGAACTATACAGTGACTGAACAAGAGATTCTTGCAGTGGTTTTCGCATTTGAGAAATTTTGATCCTACTTGCTTGGTACTACGGTCATTGTGTATACTGACCATTCTGCATTGAGGTATTTGATGGCTAAGAAGGATGCAAAACCGAGGTTGATTAGATGGGTGTTGTTGCTGCAAGAGTTTGACTTTGTGGTGAAAGATAGAAAGGGGACAGAAAATCAGGTTGCCGATCACTTGTCTAGATTGGAGGAAGAAGCTATGCTCAAGCTTTGTGATAGGGCTGAAATTAATAATGATTTTCCAGATGAACAGGTATTGGCTGCTCCTCATGATCTGATTCCTTGGTTTGCAGACTTTGCTAACTATTTGGCAAGTGATCCTGGTGCCAACGAATTTGTCGTTTCACCAAAGGAAAAAGTTTATGCATGATGTGAATAAGTTCTTTTAGGATGAACCTTATTTGTATCATAGTTGTGCTGATGGGATTATTCGTCACTGTGTGCTCGAGGTCGAGATGCTGAGTATACTAGAGGCGTGCCATTCATCGCATGTTGGTGGGCATCATAGTGGTATTCGAACTGCGCATAAGATTTTGCAGTGTGGGTATTACTGGCCTACCATCCACCAAGATGCTCATGATTTCACCAAGTCCTGTGACCGTTGCCAAAGAGAACGAGGAATTTCAAAGAGGCAAGAGCTTCCTATGAATCCTATATTGGTAATAGAGTTGTTTGATGTATGGGGCATTGATTTTATGGGTCCATTTGTGAGTTCACATGACATGAAGTATATTCTTGTTGCAGTTGATTATGTGTCGAAGTGGGTGGAAGCAATTGCGCTTCCATGAAGGTAAGAGTGTCACCGCGTTCTTGAAAAAAAAAATCTTCTCTAGATTTGGTACACCTAGGGCGATTATCAGCGATGGAGGTTCCCACTTTTGTAATAAGTTGTTCAAGGTATTACTTGAGAAATATGGCATCCGCCATAATGTAGCCACTCATTACCATCCGTAGTCTAGTGGGTAAGTTGAAGTGTCCAACAGAGAGATCAAGCAGATTTTGGCAAAGACTGTGAATGCTAACAGAACGGATTGGTCAAGGAAGTTTGATGATGCTCTATGGGCCTATCGCACCGAATTCAAGACTCACATAGGTATGTCCCCCTACAAACTTGTATATGGGAAGTCTTGCCATTTGCCGGTAGAGCTAAAGCATAAGGATATGTGGGCGATAAAAAAGCTAAATTTGGATTGGGGCGCCGCATCAAATCAGAGAATGAGTGACTTGCATGAGCTTGATGAGTTTCGCCTAAGAGCTTATGAAAGTTCTGCCTTGTACAAGGAAAAGATGAAGAAGTATCATGATCAAAGGATTGAAAAGCGACAATTTGTTGTGGGTGATCTTGTGCTTCTATTCAACTCTAGGTTGCGCTTGTTTCCAAGCAAGCTCCAGTCCAAGTGGACCGGGCCATTTTTAGTCACTCAAGTGCTCTCACATGAAGCGGTGGAGCTTGAAAACAATGAGGGAACAAGGTTCAAAGTAAACGGGCAAAGGATTAATATTTATCTAAGAAACGTGGAAAGTGTGCAAGAAGTTGTTGAGGCCTATTAGCTTGAAGTGTGAGTAATCAAGAGGCTTGCGTCGTGCGGCGACGTTAAATCAAGCGTTGCTTGGGAGGCAACCCAAGATGTACAATCTAGCCAACTATAGGTTTTTCTTTTCGGTTTGGTAGTTTTCTTTGTTTAGCTGCTTTTTGTATTCCTTTAGATAGGTGCTTTGTTTTTGTTTTAGTGTTGGCTAGATATAGCATAGGGTTCGTGTCTAAAACGTGTCCAAGAACTGTAAAAAGAAAGGCCTAACGGTTGTCACATATGTAGGGTTGAAATACAAAATCTGCAGAAAAAGTTTGTTGTAGAGATCTATAGACCCCATCGACGGTCCATGCTTCATTCCACGGACCGTGAATGGCGTTCGTAGATCCCAAGTAAGTTTCTTTGAATTTTCTAAGTGTGAGGGTGACCTACGGATCCCATCTACGGACCGTAGGTCGACCTACGGATCTTAGACGGGGTCTCGTAGGTCCAAATCCTAGTTTTGCCTGACCCACCACTCACCATGTAATCACTCCACAATCATCCTCCCATTTCCCAAATCACTCTCTTTTCCCCCCAAATCCCGTCATCCCCATTTTCAGAGTTCCGGTGTCCAGGTTCGGCGCAAAAGGCGAGTTAAATGTTGTTGCAAGTTTAGAGTCATCACACAATCACCCATTTCTGATGCTTGTAAGGTAATAGACTTTCCCTTCACTTTGAATTTCGATTCATTGTTGTGTTAGAAAGTCAGGAAGTGGTTCTTGACCTTGGGTTGTTATTATATGAAATTGTATGCTAAAATAAACTTAGAATCACCCTTGGGACGATAGAGTGTAATTGTGGTGTCGCTATCATCAGTGCAATAAGAGTCTAAATGCAAGTTTCGACTTAGGGTTCCTAGTCTTGTATGCAATACTTGTCAAAAGTTGAGTAATTGGAACCCTTAGAATGACGAACTAGCATAAATTGTGTTGAAATGCATAATTAGACTAAGGTAAATTGTGTGAATTGGTTAAGCTTGGTTTTGAATCAAAGCATGTCTGATACTTGGCACAGACCTGATCCACGAGACCCTGTCTACGGACCGTAGATCAGGTCTGTGGTTGGTGGCACATAGCAATTCCACTAAGTGTGGAACCACGGAGGTGGACTACGGTCCTTAGGTCAATCTATGGACCGTTCTGCACATCAGTGGTTTCCATCAGAGCCTACCTATTTGGGACTTCTGATCTACGGAGGGGATCCACAGACCGTAGGTCCACCTACAGACCGTAGATACCTACTGTAGGTGGCCTTTGAAGCCACTGTCTGAATTTTTACTTTTAGTTTCTTTTTGGTTCGTTCTTAGTTCTAAAAAAATTTTGAGTGTGTTATGGGTTTATTTTGGTACTAATTATACATTCATAGGTTCCATGGATCCTAAGAAACAAGTAACCTACACAAAGAGGGGTAAAACAAAATCTGTGGCACCAACTTTTAGGCTGATTGATGAAGGCACGGATGTGGAGAAGGACCCTGCATATGTTCCACCGGCCATAAGGACATCCCCTACGGCACCTTGTGCTACCCAGAATCAATCCCGGCAGGTGTTCACCTACGTAGTCACTGTCGATGAGGAGAACACACTGATCGGGTCACTAGCTGGTTCTGCTTCCAGCTCTATGATTGGTTCTGATTCTGACTCTGAGTCCGCCCCTGCATACAGCTCTGAGTCCACCCCTGCTTCCATCTCAGGTTCTAGGTCTGCCACAGGCCTAAGTTCACATGGCCAAGCTGCCTCATTTGATGAGGCTACTAGTACGGGGGTGGTTCCAGTGCCACCAAACACAGACCTTCATTCGGTTGCTGAGGAGCCTAATAGGTGGTGTGTAGAGGGTCAATGTCAGATATACAGAGATGCCTCGATGTTGAATGAGAAGAGGGTGAAGGCCCGACAAATCACTGAGGAGTGCAGAGTTCTCATGGGGAACCTACACACCATACTCGACATCCACCGGCTCTTCCAGAAACAAAAGTTCGATTGGATAGCTCGAAACCCCGGGACTTATAGCGAGGAGATTATGAGGGAGTTCTATGCTTCCTATGCTGCCACACTTCGGGGATCTATCGACAGACAGGCCAAGCCCACGGCCCAAGAGCCACTCACTTCGACTTTAGTCTGCGGTGTTTCGGTGGACATATCTCCGGTCACTATCATCCAATTCATCTACGGTCCGGGCACCTGTTGGGCACTCAACACCGGAGAACTTGACTACCGGTGGGATATTGTGAGGGGCGATGAGTTCCAACGGCATGCAGAGAAGAGGGAAGCTATCCTACTTTGGTTAGCCAGGCATATAGCAGTGGACGGAGAGCACACGGAGTGGGTAAGCACACCGCGTTTAGGTATTTGAAAGGCCACCCTAAACTTGGTGGCCAAGTTTTTCTGACTTCTGGTATCCAACAGGATATCGCCTACTAAGGTCAATAATGCACTTACTTGGGATAGAGCGGTGATGGTTGCAGCTCTAGTAGTTGGGTTCGAGATAGACTGTGCCCGCATATTATTGGCAGAGATCCATGAGAGGGCGTTCAAGACTACCACTACTCTACCCTTTTCGTGTATGATTTTTTTCAATTGTGCAGGGATGCTGGGGTGCCTATTTGGTATTGTGACAACTTGGTACAGGCTACCGGGATAATTGATATAGGCCTTATTCAAGATGCGGCCAATATAGCTGCCCCACAACATGGCGCACAGATTGAGGTGCCGCCATTAGGAGCAAATTTTGTAGTTGATATGGAGCAGATGAAGGGTGATGACCCTGCCCCTTTAGCCCACACTGATGATACCCCGAGCTCCCTATCTCTGGCTGCCAGTCGGGCCCCTAGTCTTCCGGAGCTGTTGTTGTGCCCTTGGCCCAAGTTCAGAAATTGGAGGCACAAATGGCCACACTACTTCATCATGTGAAGCCATGGATGAAGAAGTCTATTGCAGAGTCTGAGGCAAGGATAGAGCAGAGGATGGAGACCGTGATGGACCAGAAGGTCCGGGCCGTTCATAAGTACTTGGATGCCTTCGAGGTGAGAGTCATTGAGCGACCATCCCCTGCTACAGATGTATCCTCTTTCCCGACCGAGTTAGACATTCTCCGGGCCTACCTTGATGCCATCATTGCCCCACCCACAGATGAGCCAGAGTCTGCAAATAATGTATTATCTGATGATACAGTGCTTGGTGTTTTATTCAGTGAGGACATAGCACAGCCCGAGCCGACCCGTACCCAAGGGATGAGGCCCTGTTCCAGTCACATTTCTGACACTAATGAGGAGGCCCGCGCAAAGAAGTGGAAGGGTCAGCAGAATGAGCAGGCTAGAAAGGCTTCCATTGTAGATGAGGAGATGCGCCAGCAGGGGGCTCGTGAGGGTATTATTGGAGCCTCAAGTTCTAGGCCCACCACTTAGTCCATGACTACTATGGGAGATGATGTTAGCACCATTCATGGTGCAGTTAGAGTGACTGATAGCACTACTGATGGTGCAGTTATAGTGACTGATAGCATTACTGATGGTGCTATGATAAAGGATATGGGCACTACTGTGGGTGACCCAAGTGTTGTTCCAACGGACTCTGGGAAACCGGACCCACCCACTTGTTGAGGTCTTCGGTGCATTTGTGCCACAGGTTTGCTTCACCTTTACCCTACTCTTTATTGCTTATTTTTGTGCATTAGGGACAATTGCACTCTATTTTGTTGGGGGTGGGGTAAATGGATTGTGAGTGATAGGGTGAAGTCTGAGTAACCCAACTCATAATCCTCTCTCGGGGTTTTTTTGCCTATGTTATTTTTCCCCAAGAGACTGCTTTAATTTCTGTTGAACCGGCATATGTTAGGAATGTATGTGTAGAAGCATGAGAAAGAATGAAGCATGATGGCATAGTTATGAATAAAAAATGATACCCGTCCAAAATTTGTGATGTGTGCTAGAATCTGTAGGCTAGAATGAGTTAAATGTGTTGGCTCTGAGTATGACATGATAAAGAACCAACTTGACCACATGACTTAAGCTAAAATTTGAACTGGGTAACAAATAACCTGATAATGTGACAATGTGCCAAGAGTGTGTGAGAATGGTTAATTGTTCAGACAGTTGTGTGCCAATCTAGAACTGGCCCCGTTGGTCCTGCTAGGATAATCTTGGCTAGAAGTTAGGAAGTGATCATAGGCCATTGTTCAAATTAGTCCACTTGAGCCTAAAATGATATAACCAAATGATAGAATTATTCCCTTTTGATCCAAATATTTGTGCCTGAAATTGACCAATTCTTTCGATTCACCTAATTCACCTTCCCTTAAAAACATTATCTTGGCCCCGGTCCCTCCTTGGACATATGCACCTTGACGTAGGCCAAAAGCCTAAGTTGAGGGTGGCTAAGCCTAAAAGTTACCTTCACCTTGGCCCTAGTACGACATCGAACATCGTGCACCTCAACTAATGCAAAATGCATAAGTTGAGGGTGGCTATGAAAAAGGAAACCAAATAAAAAAAAGGGTTATGAAAAGAGTTTAGTGTTGAAAAGAGAAATAGTATGAAAGAGTATGTGACTTTGTGCAAAAGAAAAGTGTTGAAAGAAATAAAAGAAAAAGAAAGTGAAAGAAAAAGAAGAAAGTGAAAAATAAGAGTCAAAAAGTCAAAAGTCACATCCATGTTGCAAAGAAATAAGGGAAAGAGCTTAAAATGGAAGTATGCCAAAAAGAGGTCAAGGAAGAGGTAAAAAGCCAATGTAATGTCAAGGGGGGGGGGGGGCAGAAAGTCAC